>CAXITT010000370.1:318877-329573 GCA_964033795.1 Lymnaea stagnalis | reverse complement strand
CGGGGACCCCCCCCCCCCAACCAACGCCAGCCCTTTAGTACATCGCCAATCGTCTCAGTCTTGGTCGGCCGGTCAGCCATCTGCCCCTAGGTTCCTGCCTGTAGATCATTCCAGTATGGGGTGAGCAAATCATGAACTGGAAAAAATGGGACACGCCCAAGGAGGCTGGGGGCGGGGGTGATACCCTTCAGCTAAAGAGGGGTGCGGGTGCTATTTATTGAAGTATGCTCATTTTAACTAGTTTGAGACCTAGAAATCTTTTTAAATTACCTTCCCTAGTGTAATTTAATTTAAGCCCTGAAGCATGTCATAAACAAAAACAATAGTTTTGCAGTGAATACTTATTTATTTATACATATGTTACAACTTAATACACAACAACAAATTAAATTTCTCTAGTATAGGATTTAAATTGAGGATGTTTGGCTGTTGTCCCAGCTATTGCTAAAACCTCCTCCTTATCTGCTATGTGAAAATGTTATGGTTTTAGAAACGGGACGTTTAGGCGTCCCGAGAGACTTTTTCGGGACATCGGGTACGATCGTGAAAAGACGGGACAATCCCGTTTGGTCACCCTAATTTAGCATCCTCTCAATGTGTTTTATCCAGCGCAGTTTGACTTTTGTTAAATGGTTGCATCCATGGTTGGCTGTTCGGAAAACTGATTTAGCTCTCTTGGTTTGTGCGAATTGTCGACCATCATTGTCTTCCACCGGACATGAGCATTTTCCTCTCCCATGTATGGATCAGGTTCTCTGCTTGTCTACCAAAGGACCAACTTGCGTAAGTTACAACTGGTCTTAGGATAGTGGTGTATATTGCTTTCTTTGTTCCGATTGAGAGATGGTTTCCTTCATAGCAGCTTTAGTAGGCTGAAATAAGAACACTTGTTTCCTTTTATTCTTTCTTTCATCTCTTTGATAATTTATACTTTCTAGTAGCTCCTAGATATTTGAAAGTAGCCACTCTCTCAAAGGTGTGGTGGTTTATTTTTGTATAATTGTTTTATTTAGAGAATCGATCTGGGTGTAATTTTTTTAAAGTATCGATCTTTGTATAGTTGTTTTAATTAGAGTATCGATCTTGGTATAGCTGTTGTATTTAGAGTATCGATTTTGGTATATCTGTTGTATTTAGAGTATCGATCTTGGTATAGCTGTTGTATTTAGAGTATTGATCTGGGGACCGCTGTTTTACTTTTGCAGATTATATTACACTAGGGCTTAACCGGGTGCAGTTTTTTTTACACCGGATCCGGGTATTTTTGAGAAAATACCCAGTGGGTTCCAGTGTTACCAAACAATAGTTAACTTCTCATTTTCCCATAATATGCAACGAATCTCCCGAGAATTGCTCAGTAACCTCAGCAGTGTTGGCACCTTCTTCCACAAACCAAGCAACTGATGGCACGAAGCGCAGAGCTGTAGATCACGGGTTTGGCCAGGGGTCAGCAAACGTTCATTGAACGAGGAACCCATTGGATCAATAACATCTGCTAAATAATCGCATGTCATGACAGGTTATAAAAAACCAAAACAACAATGTTTTTAATATATATATTTTTGTTCTTTATAGCGCCGCTAGCGGCTCTGAAATCGCGGGTCTACGCTACCAAGTTAGGGAAAAAGCTGTACTTAAAATAGGGCAAAAGCTGTTCTTAAAATAGGGAAAATGCTTTACTTAAAGCAGGGAAAAAGCTGTTCTTAAAACAGGGAAAAAGCTGTTCTTACAACAAGGAAAAAGCTGTTCTTAAAACAGGGGAAAATCTGTTCTTAAGCTAGGGGAAAAACTCCTCTTAAATATTCTCAAAGCTACTGGTCCCTTCGGAAGTACCATTTATATTTAATTTACAAATAATGTGGTTTTGCGCCTGTCAATACCCTGCCATTAGTTCAGTCTAGTCCACAAGCTTTGCCCAAGCCCCTAATTGCCCGTTCAGTCTAGTCCACAAGCTTGACCAAGCCCCTAATTGCCCGTTCAGTCTAGTCCACAAGCTTTGCCCAAGCCCCTAATTGCCCGTTCAGTCTAGTCCACAAGCTTTGCCCAAGCCCCTAATTATCCACCGAGTTTTTACACGACGGGCGATCAACAATTTGCTTCGGTTATTTTTGTGGTGAATGTTGAAATCGGACAGTGCAGTGCAAATGAATCAGATATGGTGGGGGGTGCTTTGATGGCAGAACCCTGTGTACACAAACGGGAAAACACGAGAATTTTATACGCATCACTTGCGGCAGCGAGATCTAAACGTCTTCCCAGCCACGCCATTGGTTGACCAAACACACGTGATCTCCAGCACCGGAACTTAATGAGTTAATGCATTGCCGCTAATCGCTGTGACAGTAGGTGTGATATGGGTGTCGGATGTGTTAAGTCCTGTGTTGGCCATAGATGTAAGGGATGTCGAACGATCGTCCGGTGAAGAGCGCTTTGGAGATCAAAAGCCTGATATATGGCTGGACTGTAGCTTTGTCCTCTGTTTTAATCTGGCAGTTTAAAAAAAAAAAGAAGAAAAAGTAAGCAGGAAGAGACGCAATTGATCAGTGCGCAAGGCACAAACCAAATAACATTCCGGTCAACAAACAACAACGACAAATGGTCGAACATTTCACAACTCATGGAATCGTGAGGTTCCTTGTTTTCCCGAGGACGTATCGTTGTGAAATGGCTGTATTGGCGGTAGAGTTGTTAAATGACAGACATCTTTCGATAAGCGTGGATCAGGTGAGTGGAAAACCTAGTGAGTATCAACGACAGCCACATCCAGTGAGTATCAACGACATCCTTATCTGGTGAATATCAAAGACAGCCACAACTAGCGAATATCAACGACATCCTTATCTAGTGCACATCAAAGATAGCCTCACCTAGTGAATATCAACGACATCCTTATCTAGTGCACATCAAAGACAGCCTCACCTAGTGAATATCAACGACATCCTTATCTAGTGCACATCAAAGACAGCCTCACCTAGTGAATATCAACGACATCCTTATCTAGTGCACATCAAAGATAGCCTCACCTAGTGAATATCAACGACATCCTTATCTAGTGCACATCAAAGACAGCCACAACTAGTGAATATCAACGACATCCTTATCTAGTGAACATCAAAGACAGCCTCACCTAGTGAATATCAACGACATCCTTATCTATTGCACATCAAAGATAGCCCCACCTAGTGAATACCAACGAAATCATCATCTGGTGAATATCAACGACATCATCATCTTGTGAACATCAACAACAACAGCCTCATTTGGTTGTTGTTGGCCACGAAAAAGCGTTCGACCTGGTGGACAGAAATAAGGTCTGAGAGGTGCTGGGAACGGAGCAAAAAGACAGCTCCTCGATAACATCGGTTCAATCTATACCATCATGGCACCTCATAACATCATGGCACCTCATACCATCAGGGCACTCCATACCATCAAGACACCTCATACCATCAGGGCCTTCTATACCACCAGGTCATTCTTTACCACCAGGGCACTCCATACAAGAAGAAGAAGTGCTGAGGGGAGCCCAAGTGGACTCTCTGAGTGATTTGAAGTATGATCTGGCGTGAGAGAGAGCAACGTTCTATCGCCGTGCCTATTCATTACATGCATGAGAAAAATCAAAGTCACCATTAAACAACCCTTTCACATAACATTGTCTTATATGTTCCTTATAAAATGTAATATCGAGCGATGGGGTGGGGGTGGGTGGGGGGCGCTAAAACATTGACAAAACATGCATTCAAGTAAAGCACTTTTTAAGAATCCCGATAAGTGGGACGCCCCGAGAAGACTCGCTACCACACATTTTTTCCACGCCCCTGAACTATATTATTATTCTAATGACCCAACCACTTTTACACTGCCTATTAATTTCACCAAATATTTCAGAAAAAAAAACCAAAAGAAAATATTACGCACCGAACGTACGTGCGATATTTTAAAAAAAAAAAAGAATATTTTTTTTAGCGCATCAGTTATCTGAAATTTCATTTGATCTCCCCTTGAAAAACAGGAAAAACGTATTATTAGGGTATGGGGTGGGGCTCAAAATTTGTTAGATTGTGTTGTCATCGGCAACGAGTCTATGAACCAAGTTTCAGCTAAACAGGTTGGCAGGAAGTGTTCGCCGTCAGAAGATTTTTTTTTCCAGTCAGCCACCCAAAAACAAAAGCGAAGTTAAAAAAAAGATGTAGAAAGACGATTTTCACCCCAAAAAGGGGTTTTGGGGGTACCGTAAGTAAATTATACGAGATGGGTCATGACAGATGCGTTAAGACGCTGCCGAATGGCAAAGTATGCATCTGCATAGCGCCAGGGCCCCCCGTCCTTTAGGCCCCCCCCTTCCTTTAGGCCCCCCCCGACCTTTAGGGGCCCCGCTGCAGGGAGCCTAATTCTTTTTCTCCGCAACGACCCTAGAACGCTGCGCTACTTTGATTTAATTTCATGAACCAATACCTAAATGAGTGGGGCCGGATTTTCCCATAGGCGGAACCAGGCCACGTTCTAGGGCGAACAGTGGTTGAGCGTATTGGCAGAGGAAATAACAACCAAGTATTGACACGTTTTCAGGATTATTTTGAAAAGGCCGTATGAAATGCTGTGTTGGTGTTCAGTTCCATTAAAGACATGGTGGCTCAAAGAGAATAAAGATTGCAATGTGGTTAAACAACGGCTAAGAACAAAGTCTTTCGTATTCATCATTAATGTGTATTTGTCTTTGCATTTACCGTATCTAACTGTACGTGATTTAGCATGTAGGTGATTGTAGGAACATATTTTTTGGTATGGGAGTGGCATTTGTCAAACTCAGTGCATGTTAAAACCTAATAGACTAAAAATGTATTTCAACCCAAATACGTCACTAGTGCAGAGCACGTGACCACAGCTGCACAATTAAACTCCACACTAGAACACGAACTCGTTGAACAAATCCTGGGTCATCCATCTTACCTTTGAAAAGCTTGACAAACTGATCTTTGAGAGTGGGTTGGGACTGAAAATTTTAGGCAGAATTTGTAGCCATCGGCAATGAGTCTAAGTGCCAAGTTTCAGCTCGATAGGATGGCGGGAAGTGGGTCAATTAGCCTTCCAAAGATTTCGCCGCCACAAAGAAACACACGAAGAAAAGCGAATTTAATACAAAGGATTTAAAAATAAAGTATTATATTTCAAAAGCGGAAGTTATAAATAAACTTTTTTTTTTAAAAATAAGGGGTGGTGGGTGGGGGGTAGGCATTATGTTTTGGCATATGGCGCAGAAATGTGTACATCGGGCCCTCTTTATTGTGTTTGTAATCGTTCACCGTTCACCCGGTAACCACGTGCAGGAACTTTCGAGTTCTGCAAGTTTGCAAGTAACCATGCCATTATACATGGCTTGTTTTACCTTTGACTTAACATATCGGATACTCCTGCTTCGAGGGTATTTGGATACGCTGATGGATAAACACCCGACCCATACCATGATGTATGTGTGTTGGATGACGGTAACCCTTTCGTTTTCTTTTATCAGATACTCTGACGTTGGGCCTGTCTCTGCTTTGGGTTATCTCCTCCGTCAACGTTGGGCTGTCTCTGCTTTGGGTTATCTCCTGCGTCAACGTGGGGCCTGTCTCTGCTTTGGGTTATCTCCTCCGTCAACGCTGGGCCTGTCTCTGCTTTGGGTTATCTCCTCCGTCAACGTTGGGCTGTCTCTGCTTTGGGTTATCTCCTGCGTCAACGTGGGGCCTGTCTCTGCTTTGGGTTATCTCCTCCGTCAACGTTGGGCCTGTCTCTGCTTTGGGTTATCTCCTCCGTCAACGTTGGGCCTGTCTCTGCTTTGGGTTATCTTCTCCGTCAACGTTGGGCCTGTCTCTGCTTTAGGTTATCTTCTCCGTCAACGTTGGGCCTGTCTCTGCTTTGGGTTATCTCCTCCGTCAACGTTGGGCCTGTCTCTGCTTTGGGTTATCTCCTCCGTCAACGTTGGGCCTGTCTCTGTTTTGGGTTATCTCCTGCGTCAACGTTTTGCCTGTCTCTGTTTTGGGTTATCTCCTGTGTCAAAAGTACAAGCATTTAAAGTTTAAGCACTTGACACTGACTTGGCAAGAACTACTTCTTTCTCCTCCGCCATCAACGGTGCTCATATCACGCGGGGACGCACTTGAGTCCACGCGAAATTCCCACGTTTCTACTCAAGAGCCCTTAAATAGAGATGCGTACGCTGAACATAACTATAGGGTTAGTTAGTCGTCAAGCATCGTGTAACCATGACACCCTGGCGCCATTGTACCATCACAAGTTGAACGTTGCCATGGTGGCGCGATACGTTAGTGTACCGGTCATAGGTTTATGCCGACGTCACGTGGCAGCATTGATCTCTCTCCCCCCTCTTCCTGGGACGAGTTCATCCACGCGAGTTAGAGTTGAAGATAGTGCACGGCCCTTAGGACTGATCTGAACAGGTAACTGATGAGGTAACTATCGGGGTAACTGTATTGCTTCCAGCCGAGGGGATTTAATTTTGGGGGCGTTGTGGGAGTGGGGCGTTGTCGGGGGAGGGGAGGGGGCGTACATTATTTCAGATTTCCCTCGTGGAACAGAATAGAGACAAATACAGTCTCACCCTTTAAACTTCTGTGCTTGCCAGAGCACAATGTGACGCCCTGTCACGGTTGAGTCTTGGGCGTCCTCTGAACTTCACGATTGCAGTCTAGGTTTTTTTGTGTGGGTCGAAGTTCAGGTTTGTGTTAAGATCGGCAAGTAGTTTCTTACGGCAATATTAAGTTCTATTAGTATTTTATGATATTTCAGTTAGGGACGACTCTAGGGTTGGTGTCACCCCGGGGGGGGGGTAGAAAATATTGACATAATACTTATGGGAGGGGGGGTTCTTTGAAAGTTTGACAGTTGTTGACAAGGGGGGGGGTGTCAAAAAATTGTAAATTAACTGATTTTTTAAAATAGTTTCTTAGCTCCAATCACATGACTGTAAAAGTGTTCATTAAAAAAAAAATATCTTGTCCAAAAAAATGGTGGCGATTTAGAATATTTGTCCTTAAATTTTTATTACATGGAGCTGGCAACCCTGGGTGTCATTCCCCCCCCCCCTTCCAGTGAGGGTGTCAACTGGTGCGGCCAGCACCCACTGCACTTCAAAGGTAACGCTACTGGTTTTAGTAATGTTCGTCTAAATGTCTAATGTTCGTCTAAATGTCTAATATTCGTCTAAATGTCTAATGTTCGTCTAAATGTCTAATGTTCGTCTAAAAGTATAATGTTCGTCTAAATGTCTAATGTTCGTCTAAATGTCCAATGTTCGTCTAGATGTCTAATGTTCGTGTAAATGTGTAATGTTCGTTTTAAAAAAATAATACCAGTGTAAAATGATTCCACTAAGGCAGTGGTTCTCAACCTTCCTGATGTCACCACTCTTTAATAAAGTTCCAAGTTGTGGTGACACCCCAACCATTCAATTATTTTCGTTGCTACTTCATAAATATGTGTTTTCCGATGGTCTTGGGCGACCCTTGCGTTTAGGGTCATTCGATCCACAGGTTTAGAACCGCTGCACTAGGGTCGGATGATAATATCGTGGTTAAACTGTGATTTCAAGCAATACATTTTTTTCCAAATCATTATTAGCAGGACAACTGACTTACTTTCCATTGGTCGTATTCATTGCATCAAGAATTTAGTAAATGTAAAAAAAAAAATAAAAAATAAAATTGCATTTCATCTTATTTTTATATGAATTAGAGAAAAAAAAAATTGGGAATGCGATTGTTAACACCTTATCAAAATATGTGCACTGCATGCTGAAAACAGTCAAAGAAAAACAAAGACCTCTTGAGTCTTGACGATTGTGATCAATTATTGAAGTGTTAGGTAAACTTGACACCCTATGAACAATGCAGACATTACTTTGAAAAATTAGACATATTTTCCTAGATTGTCCAGATAAGCTCGTTGCTTTTAAAGGTGAATCGAATTTTTTCTTTAAAGGGAGCTTTTTCCACGGGAAGTAACAGCTCATGTTTAAAGATGAGCAGGACATAGTTGAATCTTTCGTGAATATTTCTACTAAAAGACTTTCTCAGCGGTCAGAAAAAACGACCCCTTGCTTCAACCAGGGCAATGTAAAAAACAACAACAAACAACATAACATCATCTTTGTATGCATAATTTTGCAGTTGCTGATTTAAAATCCTGAGTAGCGAATGCTGCGCCCAAGCACTCGAGGGACAAGCACAAGAAATGTTAAAATGGTGACCCTGTCGGGTAGCGTCTTTTTGGCCAGATTTCTGCCGCTGTCGGTCGTAGACGTAGCGGCCATGTTTTTTTGAGTGCCGGCTCGGCTTTCGTTGACCGAGCACTGCAACCCACTATTCGCCAGGTGCTCTACGGCTCTAGTTCTGAACGACGTCTTAACTTCAACCGGGCACGTTGACTGAGATGCACAGTTGATCATCGTGTCAAATTGCTGACACACCAGCGCAGCTGTCGCAGCACCCGCCATGTTAGACATGAAGCGTTGCAAGCACGTGTCTATGGCAACCGAACAGCTACCAGCCTCCGTTGTTGCCTCGTTTAAGACAGGGCTGGACGGGACGCGTGGGGACGTCGCTGCGGACACGTTCCCCTCGCACGTCAAACCACGAACTGTGAACTGTGCCTGCATGACGTCAACGAAATTTTTTTTATGGGCATCAGTTAGACCACAGTCTATGCTCTTGACGCACCTGACAAGCTGATTGAAGTCTTCGCATGCAAGATTTGCAAAGTCCAACCGGTCTGCGCACTTAGTGAATCCGTCGTTGCAGGAATCCCCGGATGTGAGCACAAGACGAAAGGCAAGGATGCACACCGTGACTAGGTGCATTGTCGCTCAAACTGGGACTGAAAAATAAAAATAAAAACACAATGAAAGCGTTAAAATATCGAACTCTCCAACTCTAACTCTAACTCCAACTCCAAGTCTAATCGAAGACCTTAGCGGTGAAAGTACCTATTCACAAAATACACATGTTGAGATAATCAAGTTCAAATATTCCTTTCCTTTGTAAAATGTGATCATTTTCATATTTTGTACATTTTAATCTGTTCAAATTTCTGCAGTACACTTGGCTAAATCGGATAAGAAGAGGCCACAGCCTAGATTAATTTTTGTTTACATAATAATCGATATCTCTGTGTATCTTTCTTATTAAAAAGAAATCTTTAAAAATGATTAACGAATTTAGGTATCTGTTGACTTGTTGTAGGGACAGTCAGCATTGGTGGCAGAACAATCACCAAGACAGTCAGCATTGGTGGCAGAACAATCACCAAGACAGTCAGCATTGGTGGCAGAACAATCACCAAGACAGTCAGCATTGGTGGCAGAACAATCACCAAGACAGTCAGCATTGGTGGCAGAACAATCACCAAGACAGTCAGCATTGGTGGCAGAACAATCACCAAGACAGTCAGCATTGGTGGCAGAACAATCACCAACCTACGCTTTGCGGATGACATAGATGGACTGGCTGGAAACGAAGAAGAGCTAGAGCCAAGCTGGTAAAGCGTCTCGACAAGACTCCATCGTCCTTTGGCATGGAAATCGGTGCACAAACAAATAAAATAAATGATGACGAATAAAACCACAGGTATCACCGCTGAGGTCGGGGAGGAAAGATTAGAGACAGTAGGCAGCTTCAGATACCTAGGAGCAACGGTCTCGGAAGAAGGCTCCAAGCCCGATCTGTTTGTCCAAGGATTGACCAGACCACAACAGCACTTAAGAGGCTTAAGAAAATATGGAATGACAAAATATATCCCCCAGCTCCAAGATCAGGCTGATACGCTCATTTGTCCTCCTCCTTTTAATGTATGCCTGTGAGTCCTGGACATCAACAGCTGAACTTGAAAGGAAAATAAAGACGACGGAGAAGAGATGTTTTAGAAGAATTCTTGGAATCTGCCATAGAGACCATATCTCTAATGAACAAGTGAAAGAAAGGATTCGTCCAGCAATTGGGCAGTATGATGACCTCATGGGAAGTGTAAAAAGGCGCAAACTGGAATGGTATGGCCACGTGTTAAGAAAACAAGGGCTCGCCAAAGCAATCAGGCAGGGCACAACGAGAGGTGGGAGAAGAAGAGGAAGACTGAGAAAAAGATGGGAAGATAACATCAAAGAGTGGACGGGACTAAAAGTAAAACTAGGCGATGCTGAGTTAAGTGCAGAAAACAGAGAGGAATGGAGGGTATAGATTTCATGTCATCTGTGGCGCCCCAACGGTCCAAGGACTAAGGGACATGATGATGATTTGAACGGTAGACGTATATCCATTTAATAGAATTCATCTTTTCATCGTAAAGTTTGAATCCTCCCCCTCCCCCCATCCTCTCTTTTTACTCTTAGATGAAATGACGAGATTTTAAATATTTGAATACCATTAAATTGCGTAAATTGATTAAGAACTACACAAATGAGTCTGATTACGAACTGTACATTAAGTCTGATTACGAACTACACAATAAGTATGATTGCGAACTACACATAATTCACGATGTATATTACTGTATTACTGACATCTTCAAAAACACTATATTTGGACAAAATGTCTTATTTTTTAATATTAAAATATCTTCTTTTTTTTTTTTTTTAAAATTTTTAAATTTGTTTTAAACCTTTAATTTTTTAAAATAAAAAAAGATACCCCCCCCCCCCCCC
>CAXITT010000370.1:238453-312562 GCA_964033795.1 Lymnaea stagnalis | reverse complement strand
AAAAAAAAAAAGAAAGATATTTAAGTGAAGTATTTATGCTAACATCGCATTTTTCTTGTATTTAAAAATAAGTCAAGAGGCCCGTCTGCGCACGGCTAAGTGTCACCAATAATAAGGTTGGTGGCTGACGAAACGTTACCATGAATACGGAGGTCGTAAATCGGATTTGTGGGGGGGGGGGGGGAAAGGGGGGACGATGTCGTAAACCGAATTGTGCAAATTGTTTACCAAAAAAAAAAATAATGTGCATGTACTTGAAGTGAAAATGTGTTATTTCCCTGATACATTTTGCGTTGAATGCCAGAATAACAAGTACACGTGTCTATATGTTGACAGCGCACTTTGCGTGAGCTTGTTGATGTTATCAAGGGATAGAACTAACATTAACGCCAGGCAAACACAGACCAACGCTTCCTCATCTAATATGATAATCGATTAGTTTATGTTTATGTACTTTAACACCCGGTATGGGCGTGTTTGTTTTTCTTCTGTATTTCCAAAGAAATTTGTTGATTCCTGTATTTAATCATTCAAGAAGATTGCCTGTTGAATGGCTGTGTTGGATGACTGTGTTGGATGACTGTGTTGGATGACTGTCTTGAATGACTGTTTGGAATGAATGTGTTGGATGACTGTGTTGGATGACTGTGTTGGATGACTGTGTTGGATGACTGTCTTGAATGACTGTTTGGAATGAATGTGTTGAATGACTGTGTTGAATGACTGTGTTGAATGACTGTGTTGGATGACTGTGTTGGATGACTGTTTGGAATGAATGTGTTGAATGACTGTGTTGGATGACTGTGTTCGATGACTGTGTTGGATGACTGTGTTGGATGACTGTGTTGGATGACTGTGTTGGATGACTGTGTTGGATGACTATGGTGAATGACTGTGTTGGATGACTGTGTTGAATGACTGTGTTGAATGACTGTGTTGGATGACTGTGTTGGATGACTGTGTTGGATGACTGTCTTGAATGACTGTTTTGAATGAATGTGTTGAATGAATGTGTTGGATGACTGTGTTGGATGACTGTCTTGAATGACTGTTTGGAATGAATGTGTTGAATGACTGTGTTGAATGACTGTGTTGGATGACTGTGTTGAATGAATGTGTTGAATGACTGTGTTGAATGACTGTGTTGAATGACTGTTTGGAATGAATGTGTTGAATGACTGTGTTGAATGACTGTGTTGGATGACTGTGTTGAATGAATGTGTTGAATGACTGTGTTGAATGACTCTGTTGAATGACTGTTTGGAATGAATGTGTTGAATGACTGTGTTGAATGACTGTTTGGAATGAATGTGTTGAATGACTGTGTTGAATGATTGTGTTGAATGACTGTTTGGAATGAATGTGTTGAATGACTGTGTTGAATGACTGTTTGGAATGAATGTGTTGAATGACTGTGTTGAATGACTGTTTGGAATGACTGTGTTGAATGACTGTTTGGAATGAATGTGTTGAATGACTGTTTGGAATGAATGTGTTGAATGACTGTGGTGAATGACTGTGTTGAATGACTGTGTTGAATGACTGTGGTGAATGACTGTGTTGAATGAATGTGTTGAATGACTGTGTTGAATGACTGTGTTGAATGACTGTGGTGAATGACTGTGTTGAATGACTGTGTTGAATGACTGTGTTGAATGACTGTGTTGAATGACTGTGTTGAATGACTGTGTTGAATGACTGTGTTGAATGACTGTGTTGAATGACTGTGTTGAATGACTGTGTTGAATGACTGTGTTGAATGACTGTGTTGAATGACTGTGTTGGATGACTTTGTTGAATGACTGTGTTGAATGACTGTGTTGGATGACTGTGTTGGATGACTGTGTTGAATGACTGTGTTGAATGACTGTGTTGGATGACTGTGTTGGATTACTGTCTTGAATGACTGTGTTGAATGACTGTGTTTGATGACTGTGTTGGGTGACTGTGTTGAATGACTGTGTTGAATGACTGTGTTGGATTACTGTCTTGAATGACTGTGTTGAATGACTGTGTTGGATGACTGTGTTGAATGACTGTGTTGGATGACTGTGTTGAATGACTGTTTGGAATGCATGTGTTGAATGACTGTTTGGAATGACTGTGTTGAATGACTGTGTTGAATGACTGTGTTGAATGACTGTGTTGAATGACTGTGGTGAATGACTGTGTTGAATGACTGTGTTGAATGACTGTGTTGAATGACTGTGTTGAATGACTGTGTTGGATGACTGTGTTGAATGACTGTGTTGAATGACTGTGTTTGATGACTGTGTTGGGTGACTGTGTTGAATGACTGTGTTGAATGACTGTGTTGGATTACTGTCTTGAATGACTGTGTTGAATGACTGTGTTGGATGACTGTGTTGAATGACTGTGTTGAATGACTGTTTGGGAATGAATGTGTTGAATGACTGTGTTGAATGACTGTTTGGAATGAATGTGTTGAATGACTGTTTGGAATGAATGTGTTGAATGAATGTGTTGAATGACTGTTTGGAATGAATGTGTTGAATGACTGTTTGGAATGAATGTGTTGAATGACTGTTTGGAATGAATGTGTTGAATGACTGTGTTGAATGACTGTTTGGAATGACTGTGTTGAATGACTGTTTGGAATGAATGTGTTGAATGACTGTTTGGAATGAATGTGTTGAATGACTGTGTTGAATGACTGTGTTGAATGACTGTGTTGAATGACTGTGTTGAATGACTGTGTTGGATGACTTTGTTGAATGACTGTGTTGAATGACTGTGTTGGATGACTGTGTTGGATGACTGTGTTGAATGACTGTGTTGAATGACTGTGTTGGATGACTGTGTTGGATTACTGTCTTGAATGACTGTGTTGAATGACTGTGTTGGACGACTGTGTTGAATGACTGTGTTGAATGACTGTTTGGAATGAATGTGTTGAATGACTGTGTTGAATGACTGTTTGGAATGAATGTGTTGAATGACTGTTTGGAATGAATGTGTTGAATGACTGTTTGGAATGACTGTGTTGAATGACTGTGTTGAATGACTGTGTTGAATGACTGTGTTGAATGACTGTGGTGAATGACTGTGTTGAATGACTGTGTTGAATGACTGTGTTGAATGACTGTGTTGAATGACTGTGTTGGATGACTGTGTTGAATGACTGTGTTGAATGACTGTGTTGGATGACTGTGTTGGATGACTGTGTTGAATGACTGTGTTGAATGACTGTGTTGAATGACTGTGTTGGATTACTGTCTTGAATGACTGTGTTGAATGACTGTGTTGGATGACTGTGTTGAATGACTGTGTTGAATGACTGTGTTGGATGACTGTGTTGGATGACTGTGTTGGATGTTGCGTTGTATACATTTTGTTGTAGCTTTTATTATTCCAAGTCCTTAAAGACTGATTCGCAGGTTTTTTTCTTGATTACAACACCTTCTTCTCTTTGTCGGCTTCTTGGTGAGGTACAGCTAGTGAGTGAACTATTGCGAGCTGTAACGTGCAGCTGACAAAATTCCTGCTGACGATTCGTGTAGTGGACTGAGAGTATCTTTAACACCATCGATCCACCATCCATCTACCATCTATCTACCATCAATTACAAATCTATATACCATCCATCCACCATTCATCCATCCACCAACCATCCACCACTGGAGAGGTCTTCGCCTCACCCTGAAAACGGCTTGCTTTGGTTTGGCTTATCCCGGGAAAACGGGACAAAATCCCTTTCATCCAGGGAAATCCCGGAACAAAAGCCCATTTATCCAGGGAAATCCAGGGGCAAAATCCCTTGCATTCAGGGAAATCACGGACAAAAGCCCTTTCATCCAGGGAAATCCTGGGACAAAATCAATTAAAATAAAACTATTTTATAAACTGAATTCAACCTACACCAGCGTTGGTTTTACAATTGCTGAGTTGTTATTGCTTTGTTAAATAAGTAAACAACGGTGTTGTTCTTTGGGAGGTTGGTCACCTTCTACCTGAGACGTCATTTCAGGGAGGGGGGGTAGGGGGAGGGCGCGGGGGAGGGGGGCGGGGGCTGAGCGAATCCAAAACTTGGCCGGCCGTCCTGGAGGCACCACAGTACATACCAAGTTACATAAAACCTGCAGAAGGGGGCAAATCCCCCAACCTGCCTTACCCAAAATGACGACCCTGCTTGCTACTTGTTGCTTTATTTGAATAGCTTTCCCCTGCTTAGCCCCGGTAATAGATAACTAGCGCAACTAGCTCAACTAGCCCAACTAGCCCAACTAGCTCAACTAGCCCAACTAGCCCAACTAGCTCAACTAGCCCAACTAGCTCAACTAGCCCAACTAGCTCAACTAGCTCAACTAGCCCAACTAGCCCAACTAGCCCAACTAGCCCAACTAGCACAACTAACCCAACTAGCTCAACTACCACAACTAACCCTCCACCTAGCCCAGCTAGCTCAACTAGCCCAACTAGCCCAACTAGCCCAACTAGCTCAACTAGCCCAACTAGCCCAACTAGCTCAACTAGCCCAACTAGCCCAACTAGCTCAACTAGCCCAACTAGCCCAACTAGCTCAACTAGCCCAACTAGCCCAACTAGCTCAACTAGCTCAACTAGCCCAACTAGCTCAACTAGCTCAACGAGCTGGTCAAATGCTTGTTAAGCAGATGTCGTCAGTGTCCACCTGTAGACAAAAAAAAAAAAGAAAAGCAACAAACTTGACCCTTTAAATTAAATGAGTATTGCTATTGCTATTGCTATTGCTATTGCTATTCAAACAGGTCGAAAATTCTAATTTCGAAACCGTCACGAAATATTTTACAAGCCAATGGTTCTAACACTTTGTAACACGGAGTTCGTTAAAAAAAATTTGGTACATGTAATTATATGTGTATATGGCTTACTAGGTTGATTTATTTTATTTTTTTGGTAGGGAAGAAAAACTAGATAATTCCCAAATATTAAAAGCTGTGGGGTTCTTTGGCACGTGATCTGCCTGGTTTAATGAAGTTAGTGGGTGACACGTTCCCTACCCATGGGGAGTGACCTCAAACAGGCTGACCAGGGGGCATTCTGTGCTGTGAGTTACAACTTCCACCATGACATAAAAACATGTCGTTAATGACAATTAAGAAACATTGAAAAAGTCGAGTTCTAATCAGTTTCCCTTATTTAAAAGCCCCTTTTTGTTTTAGTTTCAATGTATCACCGTTATCAGTAGCGACGCCACACCAGGTCCCGCCGGGTCCCAGGACCTGGTAAAAAAAACTTGGGACCTGGCAAATGACCTGGTAAATTTTTATTAGTTGACTGACGAGCGCTTGTCAAATATTGCTGTAATATCGATACATTCACAGAGGGCCAAGAAACTGGATTTGGAACGTATGGTGGACAAATTCGTGGAAATGTATCCTAACTGCAGAATTATTTTGAAATGAAATTGGCCTGCCCTGTGTCAGTGTACCTGGAGTCAATGGGTCAATAGTGTGGAGTGGCACGAGTGTCGATTCTCTAGATAAACGTGATTGACCTTACAAATATGATACATTCAAATCAATTTATTATGACAATTGGCAATGTATGTAAACTTTGGGTTAAGTTAGTAGATTAATAAATATTTCTTAATAAATAAATTGTATTTTTAATACATTTATTTGGGACCCGCCAAATTTTTTTAAGACCTGCAAGGGACCCGCCATGTTAAATTTGATGGCGTCGCCACTGACCGTTATGATCACCTTGCATCGTTATAAATATAAATGTGGTTCTGGCTTGAAAACGCTTGAGAAACAGCGTACAGGAGCTCTATTATTAAGCTTAAGAATTCAGCGTGGTTTACTAGACCTCACAGGTTCTGACTTATAATGACAATCTGTGACAATCTTTGACATGCTGTTGTTAAAATTTTTAAAAAGTAAGAAAATTGTACTCTGTACAATCGACAATCCATCTTAGCGTTGGTCGACCGGTCAGCCAGCCGTCTGCCCATAAGTTTCTGCCTTTAGTTAGTCTTGGTCGACCGGTCAGGCAGCCGTCTGCCCATAAGTTTCTGCCTTTAGTTAGTCTTGGTCGACCGGTCAGCCAGCCGTCTGCCCATAAGTTTCTGCCTTTAGTTAGTCTTGGTCGACCGGTCAGGCAGCCGTCTGCCCATAAGTTTCTGCCTTTAGTTAGTCTTGGTCGACCGGTCAGCCAGCCGTCTGCCCATAAGTTTCTGCCTTTAGTTAGTCTTGGTCGACCGGTCAGGCAGCCGTCTGCCCATAAGTTTCTGCCTTTAGTTAGTCTTGGTCGACCGGTCAGGCAGCCGTCTGCCCATAAGTTTCTGCCTTTAGTTAGTCTTGGTCGACCGGTCAGCCAGCCGTCTGCCCATAAGTTTCTGCCTGTAGTTAGTTTTGGTCGACCGGTCAGCCAGCCGTCTGCCCATAAGTTTCTGCCTTTAGTTAGTCTTGGTCGACCGGTCAGGCAGCCGTCTGCCCATAAGTTTCTGCCTTTAGACTAGTTTTGCTGCCCTGCAATCCAGCATTCTCTCAAGCTGTCCTGTCCAGCGCAATCTGCGTTAAAAAAAAAATAATTTGTTTTGACTATGGGTGAGTCTTCAAACAATTGTAAGTAATAGGAAGTTAAACATATTTCTCAGCATCCGGCTGTCGCTGAAGTATGTTTTTCCACATTACAAACACCAAGGAGTGGATGATAACCAACACCAAGGAGTGGATGATAACCAACACCAAGGAGTGGATGATAACCAACACCAAGGAGTGGATGATAACAAACACCAAGGAGTGGATGATAACAACACCAAGGAGTGGATGATAACAAACACCAAGGAGTGGATAATAACAAACACCAAGGAGTGGATGATAACAAACACCAAGGAGTGGATGATAACCAACACCAAACGTTATTTCTAAAGTATCTCCTTTGTCCAGGGGTGTAAAAGATCCCCCCCCCCCTCGGGCCAAACACACACGCACGAACACATTTATAGACACACATCACCAACAACTCCAACAATTCATCATTTGGATTTCAAAGCAATTCAGCTTTTGGTGAGTCTGTTAGATATTTGACACAGTTGTAAAGGTAAATGATAAAAAAATAACCTTTTGTTTATGCTGCCGCGTCAGTGCGTGCACAAACTTTGAATAACATTTAAACATGTTGGGTTACTTCCTAAAATAAATGATTTTGATTTAACCCCCCNCCCCCCCAAAAAAAAATTGCTGACGACAACCCCCCTCCTTTTTTTTTGTTTGACGCATAATTTAAAGCAAAAAACAAAAAAAACCTTAGTTGGCCGACAACACCACAAGACAGTACAAAACAAAACTGGTGTGGCTGCTGCTGAGGGTAGCAATTTCATGTTTGTGTTAAAACAAAACGTATGGTAGCCTGTAGCCGAGCTACAGTGCTGGGCAAAGATGGGTAGCCTTGCCTGCTGGGAAAAGATGGGTAGCCCTGCCTGCTGGACAAAGACGGGTAGCCCTGCCTGCTGGGCAAAGATGGGTAGCCCTGCCTGCTGGGCAAAGATGGGTAGCCCTGCCTGCTGGGCGAAGATGGGCAGCCCTGCCTGCTGGGCAAAGGTGGATAGCCCTGTCTTCATGGTCGTAGAAGAGAGTCTCAATGTGATTTTGTTAAGTTTTTGTTGTAGTGCTGGGCAAAGACTGGTAGCCTTGTCTTCAATGGTCGTAGAAGATAGTCTCAGTGTGATTCTGTCAAGTATTTCTTGTTATTTGAATAGCTGTTAAGTAAATAGATCGCGCTCTTGATTTCATTCGGTTTTCCAATTCAAACAGTTTGATTTATCATTTCACAGAATAAGATACATGTTGTTTGTTGTTTTTGGCCAACACACTTTGATTCAGGACTCGACTGCCCGACTCTGTGATGCGCCAGTCTGGTTGAAAGAACGTCTAAACACAAATAAATCACATTCGATTTTTAGAACCCCTTTCTCACTCAGCTGATCACTCAACTGATCACTCACGGGCATCCTTGTTTGTTTTAAAGAAAGTAGGCTTTTTTTTTCTTCCTTCCTCGAACAGATTTGTATTTTCCCACTAGATTCTATTTCCGAACTCAATTATCGTCATCCGTTAAAGAAGGTACTTTCGTGGCCAAGTCTTAACATAAACGACGCCACGGTCACCGACTGCCAAAATAGAAGCTTTGAGCGGAAGCATTCAAACCGAAATGGAACAGGTTGTCGTGAAACTCATTTGATCTTAATACAGAACGAGAACGAGATCTTGTTAATGAGAAGATAAAAACGGTGACATTTCTAAACAAACAAACAAAAACGACAACACCAACAACGTCTGACCTCCATCTCCAGAGCAGTGAGCGCTAGTGATCAAACGATCTGACCTCCATCTACAGAGCAGTGAGCGCTAGTGATCAAACGATCTGACCTCCATCTCCAGAGCAGTGAGCGCTAGTGATCAAACGATCTGACCTCCATCTCCAGAGCAGTGAGCGCTAGTGATCAAACGATCTGACATCCATCTCCAGAGCAGTGAGCGCTAGTGATCAAACGATCTGACCTCCATCTCCAGAGCAGTGAGCGCTAGTGATCAAAAGATTGGCATTTTGTGTTCAAAGATTTTGATACGTGCGGCAAGACTTTTGAAAAGGGCTACGTTGCATGTACGTACACACACACACGCACGCACACACATACACACATACGCACGCACACGCACACACACACACACACATTTATATATACAACTTTTGTTTCGGATCAAGTGAACTCTCCTCTTCTGCATCAGCGAATACTATCAAAAGTTATTTATACATTGACTGGTTTAGGCATGCCGAACAGCTATGGCACTGACATGGCATACCTTCTTTTTTTAAACAATACAGCATGTATCCACATTACCTGGTTCAATATAAAAATTGTTTTAAATCTGGAATCGACATTGGGGGAGGGGGTATATCCGACTCCCCTCCCCATTTTTCCAAGAATATCAAATGCTTGTGTGGCTAAAACAATCTAGAACCACAGTAGGTTTAGCGGAGCGATATCCAGTGGTGCCTCTTGGGAAGGGAAGTCGGCGCTTTCACTTTCGTGAACTATGAATTATGAATAGATGCACGCGATAGCGTTTCTTTTTTGTGTACACACACACTCACACTTCGTCGGTAGAATTGTACTAGTTGTACACATAATACTTACTACGTCGATAGCATTGTTCTGTTGTACACACACACTACGTCAATAGAATTGTACTATATATATAGTTGTACACATACACTACGTCAATAGAATTGTACTATATATAGTTGTACACATACACTACGTCAATAGAATTGTACTATATATAGTTGTACACACACACTATGTCAATAGAATTGTACTATATATAGTTGTACACACACACTACGTCAATAGAATTTGTACTATATATAGTTGTACACATACTATGCCAATAGAATTGAACTATATATAGTTGTACGCATACACTACGTCAATAGAATTGTACTATGTATAGTTGTACACAGACATACTACTTTGATAGAATTGTTCTATTTGTACACACACACACTACGTCGATAGAATTGTTCTAGTTGTACACACACATACTACTTCGGTAGAATTGTTCTAGTTGTACACACACACACACTACGTCGATAGTATCGCACTGGCTGTACACACACACTAAACCAATCATCCCCAGGCTCGTAGGAGATCCTTTAAATCAGTCGTGTTTTACGGCAGGTCGATGTAAACAGGTTCATAAAACTGAGACGTTGATTGGCGTTCAAGATTATTGACGTCATAGGGTAATGATCGCGTCGAGGGTAGAGAGAAAAATGTTTTGGTTTTTTTTTCTCTTAAAGTCTTAGCTAGGGGAGGTAAACGCAACAGTTCAGGCCCTTCTTTAAGATGCGTTATGTTAAATGCGTTGGCGTTGTAACTATTAAGGGGAAAATTGTTGACAGACGACACGTTAAATAGGATTGAAAAGGGGCTACCAGCATTATACAACTTTTGCATAACATCTATGAGTCAATAGTGCCCATCCAAGTGGCATAAGCCAGGCATGTTGCAATGATCTTGAGCAGTTGATCTGGAAAATTTGATGGAATAGGAGCAGCAATAAAGCATTAAAAAAAGATATTTTGAGTGCTCCAAAGACTGGCCAGATCCAGAAGGCGGGGGACCAATGCTCCCCCCCCCCTGATATCTCTGGAGGATGAGCGTGCTGTGCGTTCTGTGGTTGTTATTTTGTGCCTAATAAGCTTTCTGGGATATGGTATCGGTTAAAACTAGGCCAAACATGGGAATCTCGAAAAATGGGAAACACGAAACAGGACGATAGCACCAATATTAAGTAAGGTTAAAAAAAAAATGTCTATAAGATTTTCCTTCGAAAATATATTTTATCATCGAGAATGTTCAACCATCTATTATTTGAACGGAAATTTCTGAGCAAAAAAAATTTTCTAGGATTTTCCTGAAAACACTTATACTCGCCTCTCTAAAAAAAACCCATTAAACAATGGTGAAAATATTTGCTATCTAGCTTTATCCTCAGAAAAATAAACTTTTCCGATCTCCAGAGGGTCCCTCCCCTCCCAAATTTTGATGAACATCAAATACGTTATAAGTTATAAGATCCCGGTTATGAAAAACCAGTGGGTAAATACAAGAAAACTAGCGGGTAAATATTAGATAGAAAAAATCACAAATATTAATAGACCTAAATATTATTAGATTTGTGCCTTCCTGTCGTGGCTGTTTTTCTAATAGGCAGGTCTTCATTTTATAACTGGGCAGCTGACGTCTAGAGTGAAATAAAGGCTGCAGTTTGAGGTTGCCACAGATTTCAATGTGAGACCCGCTAACCACATGGAAAGTCGACTACCCTGAGCTGACGATGCGATGGAAAATGTCAGCAGACACGGAGCATGAATGGACGAGTGAATACAAGCTTGGGCTAAAAATAGCTTGATGATGGGGACAGCCTGCTCTTTGGAGAAATCGCAAGGCATGGTCTTTGACAAGAGGTGAGCTAAAATGTATGGACACTCGTGATTTTAAGATGTGAATAAACCCTTATAGTAAATAATAAGTGGATAACATTATATAAAAAATGCATTTTAAGAGGGCCTGTTACTATGCCTATGACATACACAGGTGAACGCAGAATTGACAAGAGATTGTCTGAAGAATGGGTTTAGAAGCATCAGCTTGAAGTTCGGCAAGGGCCAAATTTTCCATAGCTGTAGGGTCAATATCAGCAATGTTTAATTTTAAGCTAGTCATCAGTATCTGATATCTTTGTTTAAAAATGAGCTCTCTTGCCCTTCTGGATTCTTCTTCAGCAAATTTCATTGTCAATGTGTTAATTTTTATCTTCAAAGTCAAAGTTTTGTTTGAATTTCATATAGATGTATATTAAAAAAAGAGATAATCTTTTAAAGAAAAAAAATAAAGAAAATTGACTCATCTCACATAATTCCCTTTTTTATATTAATAATAATAAAAAAAGTAAAATAAAAGACAGCAGAGAAAAGCTGTTGAGATCAAGATGTCGCAACCAGATGTCAAATACGTCATCGTCCAATGAGGTCAACTTCAGGGTCAGTAAGCAAGAGGAATGGACACCGACGCAGGCTCTGGCTCCAATCAAAGGTTGATGCCGTACTGGATAGATTCCCTTTTTTTTTTTTTTTTTTTTAAACTTTAAAATATATGATAGAATATGCAAAAAGATGCAAAAAAATAGAACGAGACAAATTACTGTTTTGAAAAATTATTAATTTTTAATTTTTTTTACGGGAGTTATTTTTATTTTTTTTTTTTTTTTTTTTTTTTTTTTTAAACTTTAAAATATATGATAGAATATGCAAAAAGATGCAAAAATATAGAACGAGACAAATTACTGTTTTGAAAAATTATTAATTTTTAATTTTGTTTACGGTAGTTATTTCTATTTTTTTTTCATTGCTAATTAATGCCATTCATTAATTATTGATGGAAACTTAGCAAAGACTTTTTAATGTGGTATTTTAAACTAATTCGATGAATAATATAGCCGTTTATATTACTTTATAGTATAATTTTGACTGACTGTAAACTTATATAGTCTGGGAGCAGCCTAAGGATTTGCTAAAAAAAATTTTAACCGTAACTCGAGGTGTCAAAAAATAAAAAAATAAAAATATATGCTATCATTTTTTAAATATTTTAACTTGAAAATATCCTTTATAAATTGTTGAGACGATTTTTAACACCCAATAAGAGGTAGAAAAAAAGTAAAAATAATCTTTATTTATTATTTTTTAATAAATTTTGCGATAGATTCTCCCACCGCCAATAAGCCTAATGTAGAGACGTTATCAACAAGGGAAGTAAGCGAGGTCAGCCTAGAGGATGGCACCAACAATCCCATCACAAGTTCAGCCCCTGACACGGCTGCCAATTCGGTGGCTACCAACACACTCCTCGCAAGTAGCAACAACATTTCAACAATGACTAGTGCTACCGATCACACACCTGCTGCACAAAAGGTGAAGTTTGATTCGTATAATCCATAGGAATCACTGGTTGGTTTAGGTTTTAGCATTCCCCGACAGGTATCAGTATCAAAAGGTGGTCTTTGAACGTCTGATGGCTACACATGGCACACCAAATCCTTATCAGACTAAATTAATTAAATATGGCACAACAATTCATGTCAGTCTACTAAATCTGACACCCCAATGCCTTATCGGATTAAATCTGGCACCTCAAATCCTTATGAGACTAGCAGATATGGAATCCTGATTCCTTATCAGACTAGATATGGCACCCCAGTCCCATATCAGACTAGATACAGCACTCCAATTCCTTATCAGAGTAGAAATGGCACCCCAATTCCTTAGATATGGCTTTCGGATTTGAAATATACATGAACTGATTCATTAAATAAATAAAGTTATAGGCCTATTATAATTCTACTGCTTCTTTCAGAAGGAAGATCCGTGGCAAATACCCCCAAGACTTGCCTCTTTAAGCAGTGATGTTCAAGACCTGATTCTGGGTCACCAAGTTGAGTTGGCAAAGCTGATGAGGCAGCCACATGTAATTGATCTGAAAGTAGTTGCACCGGGTGAAGGTTCGTACACATCAGTCATTAAATAAAGATTTTAAATAATTTAGACAGCCCTAATGGACCAGTCATTAATGACATAAGGCTATTTTGGCAGAATTTTAACCCTTTCACACATTTTTCAGACTATCTATAAATAGAATGGAAGTTGTGACAAATTTGGAATTTTGTCACACAATTTAGACACCTTAACGATACACCATCCCAAATTTCTGAGAACCACTCCCCATCATTGATGGATGCCCCAAATAACAAATGTAACTTATTTATCCTTTATAAATTTTCAATTTCTAAGACTGAATCAGAGTTTTTACCTCAAACATCCCTGATTTTTTAAAATTCTTACTGATAATAGATGTCTGGTTTATATAAATATAACTGTAATAATGCTATAGTCTGCCCTTTTAATGCCTTGGAAGATATAATAAATTAGATTTTTTGTTAGCCATACATGTAGTTAGTTTTAAATTTGAGAACAATTTATTCAGTAATGTGTATGTTACGTATCGTTATGGTTGTGAAAATTTTATATGTTTAAAGATTTTGTAGCATGAACAATACATAACAAAGGACTGAGAAAGCATTATGCAAAGCTATCAATACTAACAATACTCAATTTAATTACACTTAAATTTCTATAAAAATACCAATTCAAATACAGAAACAAACAAAAAAACTATTTCAAATTACAGTTAAGCACAGCAAGTGAAAAAATATTCTCCTCAAAAATACAAATATTATTTTACATGCACACGATTATATGACATCTCGTATATGTTAGGAAATATAGCAAAATATCTCTCTCTCACTCTCTCTGCTAGGAAAGCAGGTGGACTATACAAAGGGATTAAATCAGATCAATTTATTACAGAAATTCTAGAAATTGCATCACCTAATACCATTCTTTATAACAAATAAAATGCATTCAAACATAAACAACCTTTTCCCAATCAAGGGAGGGGTGGGTAAGGAATGCCACAGACATAAATCTCAAGGCAGTCCTAGGGGAGACAAGAGGTGGTGGGCAAAAATAGGCTTACAAAAATGCCCCAACAGTGTAGCATGCCCCTCTGGATAGAAGTATGAGTGTGATCCATGTACTGGGCTCTGCCAAAACAAGTGCTTCCAGAGCATATAAGAAAAGGGTACATATTAAAGGGTGGGATTTTTTTAAAATCCATAATAGATAGTAAGCATTTATCCAGTTTAAACCTAAAAATTTCGATTTATCTGTATCTTAGAATGCATGAAAGAACGTCTGGCTTTGTGGGAAAATGCCTTAATGCCTCTTAAATTGACCTGTGCTGACCTGGGATACGTCCTTAACATTGAAGATGACCTGTGGTCAAGCACCAACTTGGACAAAGCATATGGTAACCTGGTCACTCAGCAATGTGATGCCACTGGAAGGCTGGAAGCATGGTCTTTAGATGAAGGTCTTGATGATCTAATGTCAACCGATGTTGTTGTGGTGAGTTCTTATGGTGTGTTGCAGTGACATATGATCTGATGTCATCTGATGTGGTTGCGGTGAGCTCACTTGGTGCGGCACACTGACATGGAGCGTATATCAAGTCTTGCTAACCTCCAGAACATTAGCGTGCATGTTTAATTAAGAGAATTATGATAGTGGCATAAAAATCATTTGGTCTTGTGCTTCTCATCTTGTTAGTATTGGAAATTGTTAGTATTGGAAAAATACTAACTTAAAAAGGCTTTTCATGTAAATTTATTTTAAAAATTATTGAATTTGACCAAATTATTTACATTATCTATTTTAAAAAATCAATATTGCTGGCATACCTGTAAGTTATACTAAATTATAAACTAATAAATTAAGAAAATTTTCAATGATCTCAGAAGTTGACAATATTCAAGGATTCATTGAGGCATGTGCAATAGCTTAATCAGTGTGATGAATGTGCAGCAACAAATTTAACGGACGCCATCTTTCTTTATTGTTTTATAAGTAATGTTTTTACAAGGCTACATCTCACTTATTTGAGCTTTACAGAACAGATTTCAATGACTTTTATAATTTGTTCTTATTTAGGCATTTGGGGGAAATAAAACTAAAGCAGTCCAGTAAATCCAAGGCGATATGTTGAAATTTTTGTTGTTTTCCAACCAGATGATTCTATCAGACACATTCCAACCGCGCCTCCCTCCTGTCCTAACACATGATGACTACACACTCACCCTTGTCTCGCTGCCCGACTCTGCCACCACTGCCCTGTTTCATGACCTCTACACCAACAATGAGAACCGTAGACCTCCTGCCTATGAGCTCAAGTACCATGTGATGGTCAGACAGGAGGAGGCAAAGTTGTTGAGGCTGATTGAGTTCATGATGGATATGTACAGAAGAGAAGATAAAGAACTCCACATTTTTCATTCAGGTATAAGTACCTTTTTTCACTATGAGCTAAACATAGTAAACTTGCTATCAAATAATTAGTGCCATATTTATTTAGGTATAGTTCAATAAAAATTAGATCCTATACACTTAATGCAATTGAAATATTTTCTTTTGAGCTGGTAAAAAAAAAATTTTTTTTGCTGAATGCTCCCACCCTCTTTATCTCAGATACCTAATTCTTGATCAGGACAAATTCTTTCCCTTAAAGTAAGGATGGAAAGATATAAAAATTAATTTTTTCCCCAATTAGTTACATGCTTTATCAATTGGTGCAATGAAAATTTTCTCCAGCTGAATGTCTCAAAAACAAAGGAAATGGTTGTTTATTTCTGGAGGGGAAGGCACTGGATTACAGATCTCAACATAAAAAAATCAAAGTGTAGGGACAGTAAACGCATATAAGTACTTAGGTGTCACAATTAATTATAAGCTAACATGGCATCAGCACGACCAAATTCTGTATAAGAAATTCGACCAAAGACTGTTCTATTTAAAAAAACTGTATAATTTTGGCCGCATAAACCGACTAATCAAGAAAGCTAGGAACATAACACAAACTAAACATCCTTCACTTGAAGAACTATTTGAAGAAAGATGTTATTGTAAAACTAAACACATTTTAGATGATACATTCTAACCTCTTCATCACAGATACTTAGGATCGGCCCGTTTGGGATGAATTCTTTCCATCAGGGCGAGGACTGAAAGAGATAAAAATTCTGTACGAATTTACCAGCGTGCTCCCCCTGAAGTCACAAATCTTAATGAGAACTAATAAGTCCCTGATATGGCTAAGAGAATTCACTTAATGGCTGTTTTTTTTCACTAGTGAAATAATTTAATATAGATGTCTTGTGTTCAAATTGTTTTATTTATGCGCTGAAAATGCACAATGCAATAAAAAAAATTCCATTTGTTTGGATCAATAAAAGAATCTTATCTTAATCTTATCTTATCTTAATAAGTATTTACCAGCATGCTCCCCAACTGTTAAAACAAATCTAAGTAACCACTCTTAAAGTCAAAGTTGTCACTAACTGAGTAAAGTTCCATGACAAATGATGGCTGATTTTTGCATTTAAGAAATACTGTTAGATGTCTTGTGTTTAATTGTTCTAGTTTTGTTTAATCTTTGTAAGAATATTTATGTATTTTCTGAAAATATGAACATTTTAATAAAAAAACTAATTACAAATTCAGTCGGATCAATAAAAGGTTTGCTGAGCTGGCTGCTTAAGGCTTAATTAATCCTCATATGTGCAGCGCAACACTTCATTAACTCTAATTACTACGTAACAGTTGGTAACTACTTTTATTTTCCAGATTACTACCAGCTTGTCAGCGCAAGCCTCCATGACAAAGGCTTGCTGTCCACTGGCACTGTAGCAGTGTTTAAGTCCAATAGAACACGTTCATCAAAGGATGATGAAACAGATAGCAGGAGTAGAAGTGTCTGCTCTAATGAGAGGCCGGATGTAATACAAGATATAAAAAATCAATGCCCCTTGGAGAACCAGATTCAAGTTAGAAATTTTACCATCTTTACCAGTTAGCATTTTTAAAAGAGTATAATTAAAATGCTTTTAATGCCTTATACTGGTTTTACCCTGTTAATTATGCATACCCTTTTTTTTTTAAATGTGTAAGTGAGGAATAATTTTTTTATATTTTAAATGTAGTGATATTTATACCTGGTCATTTTATTGAAAGAAAACTTAATTGTAAACAACAATGTTTTAATATAATTGCAATATATATATATATAATATATATATTGAATAAATTGAATATCAAGTGAGATAATTTAGCCCCTATTATTAGGCTTTCTGTAGGCCTATTGTTAAAAGGCCGGCAGGTAGGGTGTGGGACTGTCTTTAGGCCTATTGTTTGAAGGTCAGCAGGTAGGGTGTAGGGCTATCTGTAGGACCATTGTTTATAGGCTGGCAGGTAGGGTGTTGGACTGTCTGTAGGCCTATTGTTTAAAGGCCAGCATATGTTATAGAAAATGAGAAGTTAACTTATTTGGTAAACTTGGACCCATCTGGTATTTTCTGAAAGTCCGGTTAAGTCCTAGTAGATTATAATTCATTTGACTGAGGTTTTTCATCAAACTATGTAGGTACAAAGCAAAAATCTGTTATTGAGATTATATTAAGATTATATTGAGATTACATTGAGATTATAGTAAATTAAGTGTATTGCAGCTGGTGCTGCTCCCAGTGGAGGAGAAAGATGATCTGATGAAAGTGGAAGGGGATGTTAACAGCTCACGTCTTCAAAAAATGAGTCTCGAGGTCAAGGACAGGGTGGAAAAGATCATCTTGAAGGTCATAGGTCAGAGAGATTCAGAGAAGAGGCTGGAGGCTACAGGTACTCAATACAAGCAACACATTTATAGGCATACATATATTTATATATACACTATAAATCACATTTGAAAAAGTATAGCTTTTTTTTTTAAGTTGCACGACAAATTCACTAGAAGCTGTTGATAGATAAGAAATATTTTTAATGAACAAGAAACAACCCCACTAACTTAGGTCATATGATTAGCAAGTAAATCAACAGTTTTGGCTTTAAATATTTTTTTTTTTAAATTTATCTAAAAGATTTTTTAAAACAAGTCTTGCATTGAGTCATTTCATCTGCTAGTGACGACTCCAAGAGTTGTCATTCTTAATTTGCCTTTGATTTATTTCATGCTGATTAAAGTTTTAAATATTTAATCTTTTTAAAGGTGTACCCCGGTCTCTGCTGGAGGAACTTGTGCATCAGTCCAGACATTACCAACAACTGACCAGTGTTGAACCACTCTTGGAGTCACCCACACTGGCCAGCCTTCAAGACTATGTCAGCAATGTCTCAGAGATGCCGATAGTTGTTTATGCCGAGCCAGGTTGGGGGCTGTCTACAATGGGGGCTGAGCTGGTTAAGTCTTGTGTGCATTCCTTGCCCACATCAATAATCATTTACAGGTAAGTTCTCAACTTATTGCCAAGTAAGGATTTTTATGCAATGAATGATGGAGTCTTTCAAAACTGATTTAAAGACTTATCTTTTTCACAAACACCTGCTGGGGTGATGTTGTCATCTAGCTATTATCTTTTAGATGTATATTGGCCTGTGTTGTTTATGGTTGCAAGGTATGAAAGACTTAGAATGGGTATTCTTGTATGTAGTTTTGTAATGTTGAATTTTGTACTTCACTGTGGTATGTACCGCGCTTCGAGCCTTTGGGATGAAGCGTGATTTTTAAATAATCTTTATTATTATTATTATTATAGAAGAAAAATCTGGCAAGCTATCATGCTATTAAATATGTATAATGAAAATTTATATTCTTTAAATAGTTTTGCTAAGATCAAGTTCTCTAAAAAAAATATGGAGATATATTCTTTCCGTGACTGAATTCAGTCTCTAAAGGAGTAGGATGTAATTAGTGAAAACAATCGGAAGACATTATAATATACCGGTAATATAAATTAAATATAAATATAAATTGTTGGTGGCAATCTTTATCTTTTCATCCCAAATTTATTTTGGTTCTAAAGGTTAACATTTTAAATTATTTGTTAAAAAGCCTTCAGTCTCTCCAAATGTGTCCTGAATGGTAATTACATAAATTGCAAATTCAAAATAAACTATGCTACCTCTGAAACCAGATTTCTGGGTATAAGCCCAGACTCCAGGACACTGCTGTCAACATTACTGTCTGTGCAGCAGCAACTTGATGTAATATTTGGGCCTAAAATATCAAGTGATAAAGTGAAGGTAAAAAAAATGGAATGTGCATTTGAAAAGATGAAAATAATATGAAGTATGTAAACTTTTAAAAAGTTAAAATTAAGTTGCCTTCCTTTGTCTGCCTTGAAGGATTTAATTTATTTGTTTAAAAAACAATTTACCAAAGTAAATAAATTGCTGATTTGTCTTTATGAATTTAAAAACATCATAAATCACATCACATATTCGCAAATTACGTAAGTCTTTGAACTCAATTTTTTTTCCTTCATTTATTAGGCAAACACTGTAATAAAAGAATTTAAGACAGAGTCTTCTACTTCCAGCAGCTAAACCTTTTATTAAAGCCATTGCAAAATATAACACAAAATATAAAGTAATAATCCATGCAATAAATAAGGAGGCTAACTCGAACAAACTTTCTAACCAGCAAACTTCATCACTGGAAGGCCTGTTGAAAGACATAGTGACCAGGAGTACAGCGCAACTGCCCATGCTGATCATCCTGGAAGGCTTGGCCCTGGTTTCAGGCCAGCTAAAAGAGCTGGAGGTCATGTCTCTCACAGAACATCTCCCCACCACCACCAAACTCTTGGTCATGACCTCTGACCCAGACATAGCCAGAGGATTAAGAACAAAGGTTTGTAGTTAATGTTTGAGTTTTTTTCTTTTTAAAGCCCATTGCAAAAGTGCATGGCATCTAGACGTAACATTTTTTTTTTAAATGGACCCAACTGATAAGTTTAAAAATTTTTTTTATGATTCACCCAACAACCACTAGAAATTAAATTTCAGAAAAAATATTTTCTGTTAGTAGCAGTGCTACTGAATATTTGTACTTTTGATTCTTTTCATAAAAGATGAATAAAAAAAGTTTGGGTCTTTTAAAAAATATAAAAAAAAATTAAAATAGATAAATATTTTTTACCAATGTTCCACTCAGAAAAAAATATTTGATTCAATTTTTTTTGTCTTCTAAATAGATGAAAGATGCATTTTATGTTAAAGCCGTCTCCTGGGACAAAGACGTTGTCATGGGACTCTTCACTGACAGCATGACCAGGAGCGGGAGAAAGCTAACAGAATCACAAAACTCTGCTCTAAGGTCTGCCATTCAGAGCTGCCCCCTGCCGCTGTATTCGGCGATTGTGGCTAAGTTGGCAGTCACCTGGAGAGCTGTGACAGAAATCGTCGAGGATGATCTCCCAGGATCAGTGGAGGGTGTCCTCAACAAGATGTTGGATTACTTAGAAAAGACCGTGCCTTCTGATTGTTTCACCGCCATGATGGCCTACTTAACTGGCTCGCTCGGCGGCATAACTAAATGGGAGATAACAGATCTTCTCTCAATTAATGATTCCGTCCTGCTTTCCATTTACTCAGATGACAGAGACCCACCGATTCATCGAGCACCGCCCATTTTGTGGAGGTTTATTTCAGCATACCTAAAACCTTTCCTGAATGTATTTGTTTCATATTATTTCTACTCCTACTCCTGGACTAGTTCTACTATACGAAAATGTGTCAGCAGCAGATACATCAGCAGTTCCGCCACCAGCGGCATTCTTCACCGTGAGATGAGTGAATACTTTCAAGGATGTTGGTCAGGCAAAAAAAAGCCATTCCCCGACCCGGACGGTAAAGCTGAACTTCTTCAGGACAGATTCATCATGCCGCAACCGGAAAAATTCGGAAAACACTTTAACGTTCACAAGTTTATGTGCCTTCCGTACCATCTGATGAAGAGCAAAAATAAAAATTCTTATGCCCTCGAGAACTGCATCTTTAATCTTCCCTGGGTGCAGAACAAGATCGATTGCAGCTCTGTTGTGCAGGTGGTTTGTGACCTCGAACTTGCTAAAACTATGGAGACTTCATCGACCGGTGACATAGAACTGATACAGGGTGTTGTTCTCTCATCGGCAGGGAGCCTCAATTTCAATGGTAGGGAGGTGTACAAGTATCTACGTCGACACATGGAGTTTGTCAGCAACACCGACCAGGAAGTGGCCTCAAAGACTCTCAATATTAAAAACAATGGGCTGGCCAAGTTTTACACTTGGTTATCCAACCCCCCTTGGTCTTTTATTCATCCATTGGATAATGTTCCAGCTGATAATTATCACAGCAGCTTTCTTCCAGTGCCATCCATTGATGCCATCGTTCCCTTGGGATCCGACGAATTCAACGTTCACATTGCTGTTGTGCTTAAATCAGAAGGGGAGATAAAAATTATAAATATTGTGAAGAATGTATGTGTCCGTACACTGACAGGAGTCTACCGCCCGCAGACCCTTATCATGCTGGAATTTCCAAAAGCCTTGGTCTTATGCAATCGTGAACTGTGCATAATTGACCTTGAAGAGGGGAAGCTCATTTCTAAATTAAGGGGAGTCCTTAATCTGCGTCTGCCCTTGTTTGGACTTCAAAATAAACAGCGAGCCGTGGTTCTCTCTAGGGACAGGATGGTGGTCAACATCCTTGACATTGAATCAGGCACGACTGTGGCATCATTTAAGGTATTCAAAAGTTTTGCGTTTACACAAGTTTATTAATAACTGTTTACAAAAGCTTTTGTAGGGCCGTCCTTTTTTCTTGTTTTTCCTTTAAAAAAAACAACAAACTACCTGGGTTTGCTAAACAGTGCCTTTTAAAAACTTGTTTGTTTAACATTTAAAGGTTTTGCTGATACTCCATCACCAGAAATAAAGATGATTTCCTGGTTACCCTAACAATTTCACAGCTGATGGAGAGGAAATAGAGCTTTTAGGAAGCTAAACTGTGAGAATGACCATATTAAACAATGAAATGGCAGTGCTCTCAACCTCATGAATTTATGGAGCTTTTTAGCAGCAATTTATTCAGCAATGTAACTTTTAGCCATATCTTCACACACATTTACTGCACTTTTTAGCAATTATCTCAACCAGCAGAGCAAGTAAAGCAATATTTTTTCAATAATTTATCCCAATCCTGCAGGCTGGGGAGACCAGATTTTTGGACAGTCTGATCATCAGTGGAGACGGCAGCGTTCTGGTTTGTGGTGATGAGACCCAGAAGCCTTTCCCTCTGCTGGTGTGGAGCCTGGTTCAGAGCAAACTGGTCCATGACATCCGCGTTCCTCAACATGAGTTTATCACAGGCTTGGCCGACATCTCCTACAACGGACGGTACTTGGCCTGTGGGTGCAGGGTAATGGAGGCCTGAAAACCAATCATTAACCAACAATATTTAGTTGCATATAATCTGAAAAATGGCCTTTTGTAATAGAATTTCATCTGAAATTCTTTAATTTCTTTATCATTGTGTTTTCTTGCAATAAATAAAACTTACTGCCTTTCCATAAGCTGTAAAAATACTTCAAAGGTTCCTTGATCTAAAAATAAAGTATTACACAAATATAAGGGATATCTAATTAGCTTTGATGAATGTTTATTATGCACTCTGTTATATAGTATGTAGGCCAACTCTGTTATATAGTATGTAGGCCAACTCTGTTATATAGTATGTAGGCCAACTCTGTTATATAGTATGTAGGCCTACCTGTTAACATTCTTAACTTTTTTCACTTATTTTGGCTCCTAATGGTCAAAATTTTGAATGAAGTGCACAATTATGTATGTTTTTTTCGCATGGGGAAACTCTTTTAAAGTGGGAGATAGATTGTGAGACTCAAAGGGGAAAGACCCCTTAAACAAAATTTAATTAAAAAATTTACCCTGCATAATCATATCAAAGTTAAATAATGTGATAACTCCTATATGACATTTCTTTTGTTAGGTATGATTTACCAGGAAGTCTGAAATGACATTTATATTGTGTGTTGATTGTTTCCAGGATGTCTAAAATGCCTTTTATGTTGTGCATTGATTTTTTCCAGGAAGTCAATGACGATGCATCAAACTTTGTTGCCCTGTTTGACCTCTTCTCCGGGCAGCTTATCAAGAAGTTCAAAATGCCAGGCATGTGCACAGCCGTGGCTTTATCATCCAAAGCGATGTCTGTGGCAGTGGCCTTAGACACCTATCAGCTGTCCATCTGGGATGTGGTGTCAGGCAATCACAAGTTCGTATATAATGAACATTGCTATCTTACAAAATATCTTACAACAAATGTTTGAAATTCTTAAGAAGGCTCATGCGTTCCGAACTAAAAAAAATCCTAGAAAAACTTTTAAAAAATGAAGTAAAAATAAACAATTAGAAATAGATAATCATATTCAACAAATTATGTTGATTACAAGGTTAAAAGTGTTATTTTTTTAAAGGATTTTTTTTTTAGGGTGATTTAATAAATTTTTAAAAAACTTATTGGTCACTAATTTACCCTTACTAAGAAAACCAAAAACCTGCTCAATAGGTGGAACAGGAAAATCTTAAGAAAAAAAAATGGGACAGGACAATCATGGATTGAGAAAATGGAACAATTAAGAAATGTATCATCTGTACGATGGCCAAACCACAGTGGCGACAATCAACAAAAAAAAGTAGTCTGTGGTGGACGGGATACCTTGAGAGGATGCCAGATTATAGAAAGTAAAACTGGGACGCAGGCAGAAACTATGCCCCATGGGGCTGATGGTTCATCGGTAGACCGAGACGGATAGATGATGTGGAGATGAATTTATGTCAACTCGGGAACGAAACTCCTTTGATTGGTCTGAGTGGAAGGAGGTGGTGATGCAATCTTTCAGTTAACTACTGTTGTGTATGTTTTAAAAAGATTGCATTATTTAAGTTCTTTTTCACCAGGTGTCTGATTGATGGTGCTAGAGTTGCCATGGATACCATTCTCTTGACCCCTGCTGGCACAGTGGCTCTCACATACTGTAAACAAGAGTCCTCCATAAGTTCACACACTTTATGTTTATGGGATCTGGACCATGGTCAGTATAATGCATTGCAAAAAATTGTATCATGATTACTTAGGCCGATTTCAGAAAAGAAAATGGATACAATTCATGCACAAGTAGAACCTTGGCTCCAGGGGCCTATGTTTGAGAACCTTGTCTCCAGGGGCATATGTTTGAGAACCTTGTCTCCAGGGGCGTATGTTTGAGAACCTTGTCTCCAGGGGCGTATGTTTGAGAACCTTGTCTCCAGGGGCGTATGTTTGAGAACCTTGTCTCCAGGGGCATATGTTTGAGACAAGAATTTTCTTAAATTTCTTACTCATGAAAATTATCATCAGTGGGCAGTGTATTCAATTTTAATCGCCATAAGAAACTGCTGTTAGATGAAGATTGACATAGGAGTTATTTATCCTTGCTTCAAACTATTCTTAGATACGTTGAAGATCATGCAACATTCATTGGTCAGCATGAGACTTGCTCAAAATAAATTATGCTGGTGCTCTAGTCCAGTGGTTCTCAACCTTCCTAATGGCGCGACCCTTTAATACAGTTCCTCATGTTGTGGCGACCCACGACCACAAAATTATTTTCGTTGCTACTTCATAACTGTAGCGTATATGTGTTTTCAGGTGGTCTTTGGCGACCCCTGTGAAAGAGTCGTTGGACCCTCAAAGGGGTCGAGACCCAGAGGTTGAGAACCGCTGCTCTAGTCTAAACCAGGGGTCTACAGTATTTTTTTAACTGAAGAAACTTTTTTTTATAAATTAAATCTGCAAAGAAAATATTTAAGTTTAAGTAGCTGCAGACAGGGGTCTTTTGTGAGAGTTTGCGTGCCCATGACATCTCAAGAAATATTATAATACTTATACTTAAGTCTTAGAAACTACATTAAATTATTTATTCACCCTTTTTAAGAGTTCAAAATTTAAATGGTTTTTCGATTTGCTCAGGGGGATGTTATTAAGAATCTTTTTGTGAGTGTATCTTAATTTGTGTATTGAATATTTGTTGGTCATGAGTTGTGAGTGTATTTCTAAGGAATAACTGTAGTTGCTTGAAGTTAATAAACATGGCAGAATGTTTGTATATTTGGATGTGTGTGGTTTTGGTTCTGAGAGTTGCAGAAGTGTTAGTTATCTGAGGGTTAGTGATCAGAGTGTTAGTTGTCAGTAAGTTAGTTGTTGGAAAGTTAGTTATCAGTGAGTAAATTTTCAGAAAGTCAGTCGTCACAGAATTAGTTATCAGAATTTAACAATCAACAAGTTTTTGTTAGTTTCTCTTTGGAGTCCGTAAGTGGCAGAAATATCCCCTAGACCAGGCCTGCACATAATGGCATGCGGGCCGCATGCGGCCTGCTAGCACCCACTTTGTGGTCCGCAAATACCTTGGTGAAATTTTATAATATTATAAAATTAAAATAGTATACAAAAGTCTTTATGAAGTGCACTAAAACTTTTAGTGTATTTGGAAACACTTATCCATGTGAACAGACATTTTCAATAATGAACATTCATAAATGCAAGCCACGCTCATATTTGAGTGGTGATCATTTGGAAGACATCTGGAGAACAGCCACTTCCAGGATATCTCCTGAATGCGACAAACTTCGTAACCGAAAACTGATGCAATGTGTCACATTAATTATGCTAACAAGCTACATTAAATTTATTTCGTAAGTAACGAAATGTTCTTTATTATTTTCTTAATAGCTTTCCCTCCGTCCTATTTTTTTCGTCCAGCACAACATTTGCGTAACATATTACGACCTGCCTTAACATTATGACTTGTGCAGGCCTGCCCTAGACAAAACTGAGCCATTGAGCTGCCTCTCAAAATACAGGAGTTCGTAACAAATGGTTAAAACAAAAATGGCTTCATGCTGCTCCAGAGCCACAGATTACAAACCACTGTTCAATACTCCATCAGTTTGACTTGAGTACCTTTAGTTGAAGCTTATTTTCGTGAGTGCAATATTATCTCTAGTACTAATAGCACTTAATAGCATGAAATAAGTTATCGCTTTAGACAGTGTTTACTTTTACTCTTAGGTGAGTTTTTGGCCAGCCACACCTTTGAGTCCCCAATCACCTGTGCCCACCTGACACCTGACGGAAAGATGGTATTGGCAGGGATCAGGGGACACAACTGCCCCATCAGGTTGCTACTTGTACCAGTGGGATGCACTTTGGCCGCAGTGAGAGAAACATGGGAACAGGAGAAAGGTGGAGAGAAGGCAACTTTTGGTGACATATTGAGACAGGGCTGTATGGTCAACTTGGCCATGGGCAATGATTGACACAGTTACCATAGAAACAACTTCCACTGCTGCCACGGGCAATGATTGACTCAGTTACCATAGAAACAACTTGCAGTGCTGCCATGGGCAATGATTGACACAGTTACCATAGAAACAACTTCCAGTGCTGCCATGTGCAATGATTGACTCAGTTACCATAGAAACAACTTGCAGTGCTGCCATGGGCAATGATTGACTCAGTTACCATAGAAACAACTTGCAGTGCTGCCATGGGAAATGAATGACTCAGTTACCATAGAAACAACTTCCAGTGCTGCCATGGGCAATGATTGACTCAGTTACCACAGAAACAACTTGCAGTGCTGCCAAGGGCAATGAATGACTCAGTTACCATAGAAACAACTTCCAGTGCTGTCATGGACTATCATTGACTCATATTTTTAGCACTGTCACTATCACGAAAAAAAACAACTTCTGGCTATTTTAGAAAACAATCATGTTTTAATTTATTTTGACAACACTCATACAATGTCATGAGCAAGAATAAAAAAAACATATTTAATCAAATTCAAGGATTATATTAACAGTAAGTTTACAAAGGCAAAACTAAAACTGTAACCTGTTGACAGGACCAAACTAATCTGGAAGGTACATGCTTCACTCAGGAACCCTGTTGACAGGAGCAGACTGATCTGGAGGGTACATGCTTCAGTCAGTTCAAGACCCAGAATATCTTATCACAGTACTTGGCAAAATCTAGTAGATTAGAATATTTACGAGGTCATAGATATGAGAGACTAGGTCATAGATACGAGATTGCTTAGGTCAGCGGTAGGGAAATCGCGGGCCGCATGCTGCTCTTTAGCGACCTGAGTGCGGCTCGGCCAGCCGGCCACAAATCGGTTTTGACTCAAAAAAGCATGGTTCTTGAAAAGAAATTTGGCAATGAGAATTTTTTTTCATCACTCTGCAGCTAATTTTTGGCTCTTTTGACTAATGAGTTTGCCGAGCACTGGCCTAGGTTATAGACACGAGAGTGCCTGGCTTATATTTTATAGATACAATAATGCCTGGTCATACATATAAGAAGAACTAAGTGTCTGCTTTGTATACAAATATTTTAGTTTTACCCTTTAAATAACAAATGGTTTCCCATTGTTGTATTCAACACCTTAATGAGAGTTTTGAAACAAACGCAAGTAAAAAAAATTGTAAAATAATTTATTTTTTTGTTGTATGTTTAGTTAATTGCATGCAAAAAATTAAATTAGAAAACCCAGCTGAATTACATGAAATATGTTTGACTCACCTAGTAATATTTATCCCAATTTGAAACACTTGATCTATTGTTTGATAACGCAAGAAATATCTGCAGAAATTCAACCATTTTCTTAATTAAGAAAAAAACAACAGTATTTTTGATAAACAACTTTAGAGATGCTACACTTCCTTGCTTTTCTTTGTCAACTTTGGATCAACTCTTGTAACATCATGTAACTGACTCATTGGACCAACTCTTGTAACATCATGTAACTGACTCATTGGATCAACTCTTGTAACATCATGTAACTGACTCATTGGATCAACTCTTGTAACATCATGTAACTGACTCATTGGATCAACTCTTGTAACATCATGTAACTGACTCATTGGATCAACTCTTGTAACCTCATGTAACTGACTCATTGATCTGCTGCTCAGTCTTGGAGAGTCTGATCTCATGGATCAACTCTTGTAACATCATGTAACTGACTCATTGATCTGCTGCTCAGTCTTGGAGAGTCTGATCTCATGGATCAACTCTTGTAACATCATGTAACTGACTCATTGATCTGCTGCTCAGTCTTGGAGAGTCTGATCTCAAGTTTAATCCCTTTTCATTATGACCAGATGCTTCGGTGGCTGCGGGACCCTCACCACTTTTACTTGTAGAGCCACTGCTACCAGCTCCTAACGTTTGGGTATCTTGTGGGGGCACTTCGCGATCACCCAAACCCTCCGCCCCTCCGTGTTTTTTCAGCTCTTGGAGACCCCATTGACGTATCTCAATATCCTTTTTGAGCCGAGTATATTCCTGGACAACTTTTCTGAACTCTGGCCCAACAGCATGGTAAGTCTGAAGGGAATGTGACGTGGCTGTAAGTTCTGCCTCCATCTGCTTGATGGCAGCATGGAGGTGATCTCTGAGAAAATGAGAGTCAGAAACAAGAAAGGTTAAATTTGCCAACAGTCAAAACTTAAGAAAATTAATACACTTGATCAAAGCCAAAACCCCACCATACCCTAACAATTTATGACTTAGATTTGTACCACTTTCATTTTCCAAAACCCAACCGTACCCTAACATTTTATGACTTAAGATTTGTACCACTATCACTTGGCAATCATCTTTTCCTCTAACCATCAATTTCAATGATTACTCCCTAAAAAACATGTCCAACAAAATTCTGCCCAATTTTTTCATGTTCTTTACTCAAGAAAAATAAACAACTCTAAAAACAAAAATTTTCATATAAATCCTTTATAAAATGTAATATCGAGCCGGGTGGGGGGGTGGGTGGTGAACATTGGAAAGAATGTATTGTCATCAGTAATGAGTCTATGTGCCAAGTTTCAGCTCGATAGCTTGATGGGAAGTCAGTCACTTAACCGTCCGAAGATTCTGCCAGTCAGTCAGCCAGCCACAAACAAAAGCGAAGTTAATATAATGGATTTAAAAAAAGGTTTAAACTACGTCTAACGCACAAAAACATGTGCCAATAGTGTTACCAGACTATTCCTATAACTGAAATATTTGTTGTGATACTGATGATTTTTGTTCATCAGCTCTTAAAAATAAATATATAAGATACGATTTTTTATTGCTAAAAATTAATGGAAATGTTTTGTTTTATTACATTGTATTAATTTTAGCACATAAATAAATACATATTTTAACGATTTAAACACAAGACATCTTAAGTATTTATCTAGCATAGCGATCAGCCATCCCATGAACTCCTTTAGTGACATCAATGACTTAATCATATAGGTTTGTTCATATCTCAGCCTGAAACCTTGAACATGTAATGACATTGATCTTGAGTAGCATATTTTAAAATGTGCTCTCATTACTAATATTACTATGTATAACTTAACTTTATTAAATGCAGGCAATGTTAAGCCTTCGGCCCTAGCAGTTTCACAATTATTTAGTTTGAAAAGGATGAGTTGTTTTTTTGAAAAACCTCCGACACAACAATGGCTTAGATTATCAGAAAAGATCCTTATAGAGAAATTGAATCAATGCACCCTAAGGAATTTAGTCGATCTAGTTGTTATTTTAACAACTGAATCTCTGATCATATAAGAGGTACGAGTGACATTCACAATTCCTAAGTACATACAAATGTAGAATTCCTCTGAATACATGCAAAGTCACTGCTCTGATTATGTAAGAGGTAAAAGAGTGTGCATGATCTGTTGTTCTTATCTATCTTCTGCTAATATAATGTGCATGATCTGTTGTTCTTATCTATCTTCAGCTAACAGTAAATATTTAGCACTGTTAAACATATTCAAAGGTCTTAAAAAAAAAAAAAGATATAGCAGGTGCTTCAACATAACAGCTTATCATTTTGATGCCCCATCAAATGATTGTTCAAGGTAGTTGTCAAGAGTATCAAGAACACAAAATAACAGTTTTGTTCTCTCATGCTCCAAAGTGTACACCAAAAATCAATCAGTACCTTTTTTTTAAAAAAATACAAAAAGAACATAATGAATTTAATTGTGCAACCCGTCAAGGTGGGAAGCACCCACCCAGTACACATACATGGATCAAAGATAAAATAATGAACAACTTGTTTGCACAGTGTGCACCATTTTAAGCTTAGCACTAACAAAAGATTAACAAGACAAAAATCTTTCGACACAAAATTCAAAGAAGGCGTTTGTCTAAACCAAACAATAACATTTAAAAACTTTGACATACCCAATCTTCTTCAATGCTTTGACTGCATCAGCTGTGTAAGTATCACAAAGCACCCTCTGGTGGGTTAATCTGGAAAAGGAAATTGAAAATTAAGTTATACTAATACAATAGAGGAGAAAGGTTGTGGTGTAAAATAAAAATAAATTTTAAAATTTGACCAAGAGAAGATGAACAAAAAGAGACACAAATGAAGTAAAAAAAAAATATAATAATTATGTAAATGTTTTTAGTCACAGACTTAATTTACCAATTCTACCTGACTTTAAGACATAGACCTTCGCAGCGCGCCGTCAAGAACTCCACCTTGGCATCATCTATTTCAGCTTGATGCCCCAACTTGAAATCGTTGATCATGGTGTCAAGGACTGACAAACTTTCCAGCAGTTTCTAGAGAAATAATTATAATTCTTTTAACAGTGATTGTTCATGTCCATCTGGAAGAAACAACCGATTCTCAAACTCTGATGAACACTCTCACATGCTGTTGATGACACAAAAATTGATTCTCAAACTCTGATGAACGCTCTCACATGCTGTTGATGACAGTTAATTGACCTTTCACAGCAGATTCATATTACATTCTGTTGATCTCTTAAATGTACAAGACATTCATTCTATTGGCCTCTTAAATGTTGAATAAGACATTCTTTCTATTGGCCTCTTAAATGTTGTACCAGACATTCTTTCTGTTGGCCTCTTAAATGTTGCACAAGACATTCTTCCATAACTTCAGTTGCTTTCACTTTCATTTTACTTCAGCATATCTTACTGTCATACTTATTATATAATTTAATGGCTACCATCACATGACATTTCCTTATATATACAGGTGATGTTTTCAGTCAGTTTACCTGGTAGTAAGACCAGAACTGTCTGTCTCTCAGTTTACCTGGTAGTAAGACCAGAACTGTCTGTCTCTCATCGCCCTGTCTGCTTTAAGCCCCCTCGCCTCTTGAACTAAAGTTTGTTTCCTTTGTTCAATGAGATCAGGTAGGGAGGCTGCCTTAGCACTGAGAAGATGATCAGACCCAGACTCTTGACCTGCAAGTTAATAAGATTCCAGAAAATTAATTATATTATAAAGAAAAATTCTTAACCTTTGATATCATCAGGTCCCCCTTAAAGATTATGCATTTTTAAGGGAGGCCTCCATCAAGTTAGATATATGTACAGATCTGTTTACGCTCAAACTCTTAAAATCATACAACATCATCACAAAATCATTCAATACATTATCTTAATAGTAAAAAAATAAACACACAATATTTATAATGTATGCAACTTAAAATCGTACATTGTACACCAAAATCTTAAGAGTAAACAGGTCTGTATGTATGGTGAAAATTGTTCAATGACTGGTAAAAAAAAGACACTAGAAAAATTTCAAGACATAAAAGCATCTGATAATAACATGGCTATTTAAAGTAGCTCACTTCTGATTGGATCATAAAAAGCATAAAGATCGGCAACTTTTTTTCTCAGTCTTTCTTCTAGCATTGGGAGAACTATCTGCTGGAACTCTGGAAGAAACTGAATTAAGGTATTTCATGAGAAAAAAATGTAGAATGCAGAGAAAAATTTCACAGATAAATTAATCAGTTGGTGCAAATGAAACAATATGTGGTCAGCTTTAATAATGATCATACAGAATACAAATGTAAACTTTAAAGCTTGATGGTGGTCCAACAGTCTTATAATTAGTTAGCACAGTTAAATCATTAAGTTTTGTGGCACTGGTTCAGACTTAATATCTACAGAAATGAAAAAGGATTAAAAAAAATTTAGGGTTCAGTAAAAACTAATTTGAAATTCAAAACCAATTTTATCAAATAGTTGAATCATGACTAAATTTGTTTGTTTTTTTTTTGCAATCCTCAATTAGAAAACAAAGGGAAAACATCCAGATGCTGCTTAGTCTTTTTTAATGGACTGATGCACTTTATTTTGTTACTAGCATATTTGTGTGGAACGCTGTACGTTATTGTTAATAATATATTTGTGTGCACTGGTGTACGTTGTTATGATAATAGATTTGTAGATCTCACAACTTTGGAAAATGAAATTATTGCCCAGAGTTTTTGACTCTTAATGAAATGTGGCATTCATGTCTGGGAAAGTTAATTTCTATGAATCACCTTTCAGTATATACTATACCTTTCATTATAAATTATGCCTTTCGATATATATTATACTTTTCAGTATGTATTCTATCGGCATCCTTCCGTCTCGTGAGACGATGGTGCGTCACCGTTTGGTTGGGTTGCATTTTCTCGAGTGGCTGTGCAGTCCTATCCTTGAGTGACAGTCTTTACCACAGTTTTTACACACGAGTTCCGTGCTTCTAAATGTTTTGGCCTTTCTCCTAGCTCTTCTGTCTGCAGCCTCTTCCATTCTTCACTCCTCGGCTACCATGACGCCCTCTTTGACAACTGTGCGCCACGTAGATCGGTCTTTTGCCTTACACTCCCAGTCACTTGTATGTATTTTGGCTGCTTTCATGTCCCTTTGACAGACATCTTTAAATTCTCCTCGGCTACCATGACGCCCTCTTTGACAACTGTGCGCCACGTAGATCGGTCTTTTGCCTTACACTCCCAGTCACTTGTATGTATTTTGGCTGCTTTCATGTCCCTTTGACAGACATCTTTAAATTGCAGACGTGGGCGACCTGTTTTCCTCTTTCCCGAAGCAAGTTCACCATATAGGAGGTCTTTCGGAATGCGGCCGGGACTCATTCTTTTAACATGACCTAGCCATCTCAGGTGTCTTTCACTAAGGATTGTGAACATGCTTTGGGTATTCGCACGCATTAGGACCTCACTATTAGTCACTTTTTCTTGCCATTTAATACCAAGGATGCGACGCAGGCATCTCATATGGAAGCTATTAAGCTTGCGCTCTTGGGATGTATAGGTGGTCCATGTCTCGCTCCCGTATAGTAGTGTACTGATGACACAAGCTCGATAGACGCACAGTTTGGTTTTCTCCATTAGCTTGGTGTTTTGCCAGACTCGTTTATTTAGTTTAGCCATTGTGGCAGCTGCCTTGCCTATTCTGCTGTTAATTTCTTCTTCAATGGACAGTGTGTTGGAGACCTTGGACCCCAAGTAGGTGAAGCTGTCCACAACCTCCAAGTTTTCGTTATCGATTTTTATGTTAGGTGGAGGTCGAGTGTCTTGGGCCATGATGTTTGTCTTTTTCAAGCTGATTTGCAGACCAAATTCTTTGCAGGCATTGGAGAAGCTTGACACGAGTTGTTGCAAACCAATTTCTGTGTGTGCGGTTAGAGCCGCATCATCCGCAAATAGTAGCTCGCGAATAAGGACATCTGTCGTTTTGGTCTTGGCTCGGAGGCGGGCAGTGTTGAAAAGTCCTCCATCAGCTCTGGTGTGTAACCAGATTCCCTCACTGCTATCCTTGAATGCATATCGAAGTAGTACAGAGAAGAATATTGCGAACAGTGTTGGTGCGAGTACACAACCTTGTTTAACTCCGCTGCTGACTGGAAAGGCTTCTGACTTGGCTCCATCGAACTGCACTGTACCCTGCATATTTTCATGGAACTCTCTGATGATGGCAAGTAGGTGAGGGGGACAGCCGATTTTTGCCAGTATTTTGAATAGCCCGTTGCGACTGACGTAATCAAAGGCTTTTGTAAGGTCCACAAAGGCAATGTACAGTGGCATCTGCTGCTCTCTGCATTTTTCCTGGAGCTGTCGTATGGAGAGCACCATGTCTATGGTAGACCGCCCAGACCGGAAACCGCACTGAGATTCTGGATAGACACGGGATGCTAGACTCTGTAAACGTGTTAGTATGACACGGGCAAAGGCCTTTCCTACAATACTAAGGAGTGAAATGCCGCGATAATTATTGCAATCACTCCTATCACCTTTGTTTTTATATAGTGTCACTATATTTGCATCCTTTAGGTCTTGGGGGATGTAGCCCTGTTCCCAGCAGAGGGACAGAATCTCGTGCAATGGTTGGAGTAAAGCTATCTTACCACTCTTTAGAGCCTCTGGTGGTATTCCATCATCCCCAGGCGCTTTTCCACAAGCTAGGCTATCAATAGCTTTGCTCAGCTCTTCCTGTGAGGGCACGACATCAAGTTCTTCCATGAGTGGCATATCTGGTATGTCATCTAGAGCGGTGCTGGAGACTGTGGTAACTGTTGAATACAATTCCAGATAATGCTCAACCCACCGTTTTAGCTGTGCTGCCCGGTCTTGGATAATTTCTCCATTTTTGGACTTTAGAGGAGCAACTTTGGACGTCAAGGGGCCAGTTGCCTTTTTGTTTTCGTACATTGCTTTTGCATCGCCCATATCTGCAGCTGACTGTATGCTGGAACAGAGGTTAAGCCAGTAGGTATTGGCACAATTACGTGCAACCTTTTGGGCAAGTGACTTGGCTGTTTTTAAGGCATGCAACCTGTCGGGTGTAGGCTTTTCCTTGTAAGCCGTAAGAGCTTTCCTTTTGGCTTCAGTGACAGGTTTCATCTCGTCCCAATGTTCATCAAACCAGTCCGTGTTTTTGTGAGATTTTTTGCCAAAGGCCTGTATTGCGGATGTATAGATTGTGTCTCTGAGATGCGTCCATTTCGAGTCAATGGTGACGCATGGGGACATCCTTGAGATACCTTCCTTCACCTTGTCTGTGAACAGCTGCGTTAGCGCAGGGTCTTTCATGCAGAAGGTATTGATACGTGGACGTCCCTTTTTCTTGGAGTGGTACGAGTTTTTCCTCATTATTCGTACCTTGCTGGTGACAAGGGAGTGATCCGTGTCACAGTCGGCACTGTGATAGCTGCGAGTGAGTAGGATGCTAGCTAGTTGTGCACGCCTGGTGATGATGAGGTCCAGCTGGTGCCATTGGCGGGATCGATCAGTATGTATTATACCTTTCAGTACCGGTATATATCATGACCAATAAATGAAAAAAAAACTTGTGTGATATTAAAATTCATTTCAGAGAATGCACTAACTTAACACTCTTGTTTACAGAACCATCATTCTTACACATTTATATACTCAAACAAATAGCTACCTACACTTTTAACTGGATTGAGGCGTTCAATGTCGGATGCTGTTAAACCAAAAAGGGTTGACTTTGAGTTGAGGCTTGAAGGGAAATGTAGGTAGTCGCCGATTTCATTATAGGCAAGTGTTTTTCTGAAAATGACCTGAAACTGATTCAAAATTTTTATATTTTTATTTTTGGTTGGGAAGAAATGTTAAGAATTCGGAGGATCCCAGGTTAAAAAAAAAAAGATTCTCTAGAATAATAAACCTAACTCTTCACTGACCCATATGCTATCATTACTATAATTGGGGTCAGTGTTTATTTCTTTAGTGCATTTTTACCTGATGTCTGTCTGCTTATTAAAACTGTATTTTATTAAGATAAAATAAAGAACACTCGGCGAAAGAGGTGGGATATTTATTTATTTAATTTTTATCTAATGTGAGGATGAGTGCCAAGTGATTCCCAATAAATGATTTAAATGATTTATTCACACTAATATCAGGCAAACCTTTTTTTCATCAGCAGAGAGAGTTCCTTCTTGACCTCTTACTTCTAAATCAGTCAACAGCTCATTAAGCTCATGGTAACTGTTGTGGTTCATCAGCCAGCTGTAGCGAGCTTGGTGCAAATTGCGTTTGGCCTGTGAAGATGAATTTATTTCAATTTTTAAACTTAATTTAATAATAGAAAATCAATATTTCATAATTTAAGGCAGGTATCAGAAAGGTTGAACAATTTTATTTTTTATTTCTTTAGTTCATAATTAAAACTTTGAAATAGTGATGACCTTTTAAAATTAAATATTGCGGCTAAAGTTGTTTCAGTTGATTAGTATTACTTAGTGAGTCTGGGACTGAGAACAAAATATCCCTGTCATTCTCCATATACTAAAAATAGTTTACAAAATGAAATATGTTTAAAGTCATACAAGATCCAGCTTTTTTTCCATATACTGACTGGCTCCATTAAGAGCAAGTTTTTCAATTAATTGTAATAGCAGGCTGGAGAATTTAGGATACTTGGATACTTCTTCATCCGTCATAGTCCTTGGCCATGAATCTGGAAAGAAAAATGGAAATAAAACTATACTTCAAACATCATTATTTAAAACTGCATGTCATTTTCTCATAAACCCATTTTAATTTTAAGATAGCAGAAATTTCAAAGTGCATACAGGCCATATGAATGAACTTAAAATAATTCAATAACTATTATTATTTAAGCCTAGCTATATAATTTAAATTGAGTATGAAATTATGGTATGTACTTTTCATTGTACTTGTATTGCTGTTTTTACTATAATGGAATCATCATTACAATAATTAACAAAGTGCAGTGATCTGGTAAATATTGTACTAACTCAATAATATATGGTAAAAATATCAAGGTTAATCACTCAGCTTCATTGATGCTGACCTTTCTATATTACATATTAATAATATTACAAGCAGACGAATCATAAAGATATTTACTACCAAAAAAAAGTTAGTGCATAGTGCAAAATTGAAAGTAGCAACTTTATTTTGGGGTATTGCTCAGATATTCAATATGTTGAGAACACCAAAGAAGAAGAGAGAAAAGAACATCAGCAATCGCCGTCTTGCCTCGTGCAGTTTCAGTTGCATTGCGGGGTATTTTACTTTTAATAACGGTACTGCGCAACACAGTTACAGATATTTGCCCGATATTTAGATTAAGTTGTAATCTAGTGATAACAGCATGTTGTAGTCAAAAGGGCGGAAACAGATATTGTTAATTGAATTGTGCATCATCCCTATGAAAAATTGACCCCTCAGAGGCTGCAATTATTTATAGGGCTAAACTCACTTTACACTGTCACTTCATTTTAATAAACTATATCTTTTAAAATATTTTGAGAGCCGCAAGCCATTTGATGCCTTTGGCCTACAGTTTGAAAATTTACAATAAAAAAAAAAGAGCAGCATCTATTCCTTCAAAGAGATGAATGATCTTTCTCTATGCAATCTAATGAAAATGAATTGCTGCTGATAATGCTGTCTAAGGTCCTTGATTCTGCTATCTTTTAACAGTTTACTACCAAAGTATATTCAGGCAATATCCATGACATATATTATCCATGTTTTTGCAAAGTACACCACTATGGAAAAATAAATAGAATTCCCTTTTCTTATCCAATTTTAAAATGCATTGTTGCATCATCATTGTTATTGAATTGTTACTTCTACTGTAAGAGCGAGACTAAGTCAAACTATTTCTAGGGGGTGCAAGGCTTAAGAATTACAATTGGATAGGGGGGTGCATAATATACAAAGTTGAAAAGGTTTGCTACTTTAGGCAAACCCTGCACTTTTTTCAACTCAGTTGATTGAGTTGACAACTGTGTGTGTTTGGTAAAATGAAGTGTTTAGGCCTGCCGTACACTATTATACACAACATAGGGTAAAGAAAGGGAGACAACTTCAAAATTTGTATGGAAATGATAGAAGAATCAAGAGTTTTTAATTTTTGGACGTTGGTGCTCTTTCAATGATGAAAGGACTATTTTGCCATATAATTGTGGTATTTATCCACACATTTCCAGTGGTGGACATCTTGGCCTACATTTCTAATTAAGTTTTGCCTTTTTAAACCTTTAAATTGACACCAATACATTAGAAATTCATAGGTATATATAAGGCATCTTTCCTTACAAAATTTTTAAAGAAGATAAAAATATATGTCTTTCATATTAAATCTTCCTCTACAATATATATTAATGCATATGTGTGCCAATTCTTATTGATTTTGGTTATTTCTGCCATTAGTTATATATGATTAACCAGGATTATCATAAGGTCACTCAGCCCAATTTTGACCATGCCCTCCTTTTCAATGACGGAAGATGCCAATACTTATGAAATAATTATTACCACTATTCAGTCTATTCACATCAAAATATTTGTTAATTTGTTTATTACAATGAACTTAGAAGGCATTTAAACAGGTATCAGGTATTTTAATTTGACTCAATTTGAGGTTTAAAAACCAGGTAGAGTCCATATTATAATTATCTTATTTAATGTGTGCAAAACATTGTTGTCATGGGCAACCATCCAGTCACTTGCATGTACTATACTACTTATACTTATATTATTCAAAAATAAAAAGGGCATCAGATGTAAACAATTAAGTCACCAATAAATTATCAGCGGTGCTATTAGGCTCGTAGCTGGGCTCTTTCTAATGAAAAGTATACTATTTGAGATTTGGGACCTTGGTACAGAGGATTACAGTAAGGCTGCGGCTATTCGGACCCAAGATTCAGAAGTGAGAGGTTGGTGTGATAAAAAAAACATTTAAAATATTATAGTTGGGTTGGTAAGACAAAATTTGGTATCAAATAATAGATAATCAAATGAACTATATTTTTGTAAACTTACTTCTTCAGTTTAACTAAACAAAGTGGATATTCGTACCCAGGTACCAGAAGTGAGAGGTTGGGATTAAAAAACTATTTAAAATTTAAACTACCACTAGTGACATAGGAATAGCATTTAATCTCAAGAGATCAGGGTCCGAATAGCGTAACAAATACTAACACCAAGGGAACTGGCTCATTAAAAATTCATTGTACAAAAAGTACTAGAGTAGAGCTAGAAAGGTTGGTCAATACAAAGAAAATGCGCCATGACGTCATTTACGGGTTTTTGTAAAGTTTCTGTTTTGGATTCACTCCCTTTGTTGTTGTTTTTTTTGTTGCTTATTACTAGAGTTAAATTTTCCTTCATATGACCATGGCATGTTTTTAACTAAAATTCTATTGGGTGATAATTATAATTTTTAAAAATTTCAATAAAGTGTAGTATTCTATGACTGAAACGTGACTGTTACAGTTAAGTATCAGTATCACAATCACCCAGTTGTATCCAACTATCAACTCAGAACTGTCGTACACTGACACACTGTACTGTACTGTATAAAACATTTAATAAAAGGTTTATCATCCCTGTTGGAATCTATCATAATCCTACTGCATGTGATGTCAGATAATTCATATACATAGAAACAGTTGGAAACGTATTTTTACCTAAAAATGCAGTCATTTTTTAATTATTTATTTGCAAAGACGATTACAAAAACGTAACTCCCGCTGGTAATGATTAGGAGAAAGGTTTTACTAATTAACGAGAAATCAAAATAATCCATATAAATGCGGTAACAAATTTAATGTACTCTGGTTTGGCAAAATCATCATGAGTTACAATAATAATTTAAATTTAGCACAAAAAAAAAAACAAAAAAAAAACAAAAAACGAAGACTGCAAAACTCAAGTATATTATAAGTTATAGTTTACAGAAAATTATAAAATAATTAAATCATAAGTGTTCTTTTAGATGAAATTAATATTTAATTCGTATTAAATAATATTGATAGACACCAAAACCACCCATTAACGTATATTAATAAATAGATTTTAAAAAATTAATATGTTTACAATGGTATTTTTTACGTACAGTTAGACGCTGTGTTAAATAACGTATAAATCCTTTATTGGGCGCCAACCCCCAGGCCCCATCCATCATATGCCAATATATTTGTTGGTGAAGATTATAGGCATCATAAAATATTAAAAGCTCACTTTCAAGTATGTGGTCATATGTTTTGCATGGTATTTTCAAAAGTTAATACTTTATTGAAAGTAGTTTTTAAACACTGTATGCAGGAACGACCTTGGCAACTTTGGTACCCCAGGCAGTTCACAATTTTGGCCCTCCTTCCACTTACAAATGTTTAGGTTTTTATTAACAGTTAATAATTTAAATGCGTGCTGCTGGAAGAGACATAGTCCTAAAATAGTAATATTATTCAGGCAAATATATATAAACAATAGAAAATAATTATCATTTAGCTTAAAAAGTAATCGCTTAGAAATTAAAACGTCTTTTCACTAAAGAGTGTTCAACCCTTTAAATATATATATATATATATATATATATATATATATATATATATATATATACATATATATATATAATTTTAAAATAAAAATAAAAACCTGACTTAAAGCATACAATAACTATACACATTTTATATATAGATTAAAAAGTAATCGCTTAGAAATTAAAACGTCTTTTCACTAAAGAGTGTTCAACACTATATATATATATATATATATATATATATATATATATATATATATATATATATACATATATATATATAATTTTAAAATACAAATAAAAACCCGACTTAAAGCATACAATAACTATACACATTTTATTATTTTTTAAACAAATGTAGTTGGCACAATAACTAGTTGACTATTATATTACAACCAAACTTTTCTGGCTGTTGTGGGAGAAAAAGCATTGATGACATCATCATGATCTAGCCAAGGCCTGCACAACTCAAAATGTAAGAAGGGCCTACTTTATGAAAAATTGCGCGGCCCGAAATAAAATAGGATTGGGGGGTGGGGAGCTATTTAGAAAATAATAATAAAAAATAATATTTCGTTACTTGGCGGACCGCAAAGTGGATGCAGACGGGTCGCATACGGCCTGCGGGCTGTATGTTAACTGTTGTGTAGGCCTGATCTAGGCGACATTTATCATCATATTAACCTTTCCTTAGTCAAATTTTTAGCAAAGTTCAATTAAAAAAGAAATTACTATATTTGGACAAACGTCAAGCAGAGCCATCCCGTGACTTTTGGACGCCCACAGCCACTTTTAGGTTTTTTGTCCCTTGCATTCAAAGTTGTTAGTTGTTTTTTTTTATCCACATCAAAACTTTGGGCCAGTCCAAACAATTGCGTAGGAAGTGTTGTGCAGATGTGGAGGTTCCCTATATCATATCTTTTTTTTTTAGAAAATATTTGATGGGGGTGGCATTTGTCGGCCAACTGCAGAGTTTTTTTTTTGTTGTTGTTGTTGTTGTTTTTGTTTGTTTGTTTGTTGTAAACTATTCAATCGTGCTTTTTGTGAACGAGGAAACTCTCACTTAAAACACAAAGGAGCTCACCCTACAGCAGGGGTCTCAAACTCAAATTATCCGGGGGCTACAGGGGGTAAAGTCAGAGTGAGACTGGGCCGCATCAAGTATTCCACAAAAAAGCGATTACAGTACAAATTCTATAAAGTACAATCTACTCAACATTTATTAATAACAAATAAAAACATTAAGGGTTCTCAAGAACTAGGCTTCACTTTCTTTATCCTACTCCTTGCTGCCATCCTTCTCCATGAAGGCTTTGATTTCTACTTTCAAGTCAAAAAAAACTTTTCAAGACATTTCCCCTACTGAGCCAACGTACCTTGGTGAAGTAGATAGCATCATCATATGCCGACTCTATTTCATTTTAAAAGGCGTGGAACTGAAAGTGCTTCAAGCCCCTGGATCTGAGAGAATAAATTCTGATTTATTATTTTTATGTAGAAAAGGCCTTTTGACTAACCCTATTTGGAAAGTGACCAAGCTGACAGGCTCGGAATTCCCCTCACTCTTCACTCGTACGCACAAGCGGCAATTTTAAATGGGACTCTGATACTTTGCCAGATTGCTACGATTTACACACTTATGGTTGTCCATTACCCACTAACTGACATTTCAAACTTTTGATATATGTATCTACAATATTCAAAGCGTGTTTTCTCAAAACCACACTTTGACCATATTTGTCTCATAAAATCTATAAAATAGAAACCTTTAGTCCGATTTTTAAGTGGTTTTTACCCTTTTCTCAATGTCCAAACATAAAAATAAAATATATAAAATACAAATCAGATGTAGACTAGTCGGTGAGATTCGACTGAAACCGTCGCGAGGGGTGCCATTATAGATATTATTTATGAGAATGGGGAAAATGCGCGGGCCGCAATAACACTAAACTTTTCTGTCAGATATCGGGCCGCAAAATATCGTATTGCGGGCCTCAGCCTCAATGGCCCGCGGGCAGCGAGTTTAAGAACCCTGCCCAACAGTGTTTAAAATATACATATATGGGCGCTCCAGGTCTGCTTTGCCTGTCTGAAAGATCTCTTCATCACTCTCTGTTTTAAGCACGATAAAGGTAAATTTATTGTATTTTCTATTACAGATAATAAGTAGTAAGAGTAAGTGCCACATCTTTTTGCTGTACTTAATTTTTAAATTATTATCATTAAAAAATATAAATATGTTTGATCACTTACGACATTTAGTCGTACTAGGAAAACTAGAATTTTTAAAGATATAAACGATAACTACAATTTTATCAAATAATGTACTTTTATTGTTTACGGAAATGCTACACTATGCTTTTCTTGAAAGCTGAATAGGGAATAATTTAACGTTCATGTAGAAATTTTACATAAACTATGGGTCAAATTGAATGGGCGATGTGGGCTAATGAACAGGCTATTGCCAGTTGTTTTGGTAGGCTAGTTAATTTGACTGAATCTAGCTTTTTAAGTACGGGAGGCCTAATTACTAATAAAACTTAATAATTATATTATTATTAATTATTAATTTATTAATTATAATTTACTTGCACAGTGGGCTGTGAGCTTAAAATTAAAAGTAAGTTCAAGTGTAAGCGGTATCTAGCGAAACGTTCACATCTTATTGTCCTGTCTTTTGATTCAAGCTTTAACATACCTTGTTCTACTCTTTCATTAAAAGGATCTAACTTCTTTGGCACTCTTTGGTGGTCAAAGGTTGAAATAGCTGAGTCTCAACATTATGTCATGTTAAGCAGCAGATGGGCTTAATAATTCATGAGGAAACTGTCTAATTTTGTCAACAATGTAGTTACATTACATGTAATTGGAATGGAGGATAGCAACTACGGTCATAACATTTACATTTAGAGCACCGCTGTAACAATACATATCATTCAACTATATTTAAGTTGCCTATGCCTATACTATATGCTTGCACATCATTGTTGCTTAAAGAGCAACTGCTTCACCAGCATAAAAACCCTACTGGGTATCTGGAAATTTTTTTGAAAGAAATTTTGAGGACGGAAAGTTGATTGACGGAAGTTTGTTTGAACGGATCAGAATTTGCATCAAATTTCTTTTTGAATGCATTATTTTGTTTTACTATATAGTATAGTGCGTTCAAAAAGAAATTTGACGAAAATTTGATCGTGTGAACCGGAAAAAAAATCGACCTAACTTCCGTTCGATCAAACCTCAGTCGATCAATTTTCTGTCGACAAAATTTCTCTCAAACAAATTCCGGTAACCCTTCACCAGTGCAAGGTGGCAGCACAGGAGTTTTGTCCCTTTTTTGTACCGGTACCTCCAACATTCCAGGAACTGCACCAACTTTGATATCTGATAGCCAAAGATAGCTGTGTGATGTTCCTTTCAATGCACAATGATTGTCAAAATACAGTCAGTTTACTGCAAAAGGTTAACTAATGTGCAGAAACAACAGTGAATTAATTACAAATTTAAAGTTTAAGTTAAGTATGTATTCACAGGACCATAAATTGAGACTTCATACAATGCAATAAATAATTATTTTGTTAATAGTTTCAGCTCTTGGAGGAATTTTGGCAGTTGTTGGGCAGTTCAAATTGTGGGGCATTGGAGTTTACGCAATGTATCCTTACTAAAGTACAGTAATTTATATTTGCTTAATTTTCTTTGAAATTTGTGTTAGTAATAATTACGACAAAATAGTATAGTAAAATACTTTTTATTTAATGAAAAATTATTTGTGATTTTTATAATGTAAACAAGTCAAATAGTTAATAAAAACAGATTGTAAAACAATGAGAACATTTTATTTTTAGCATATGAATTACATGGTGTTTCAGATTGTTACCAGATCTTCTCCCCTGCACCTCCCACTATCTACCACTAGATGAAAAGATTGTACAGCTTTAATCCCTTTATGGAAAAACGTACTTCTGTTAATTTGCAGTTTATTTTAAACAAACAAAAAAGATTTGTAGGTTTTTAGCTATTTATTAAATGTTCGAATCCCTGGTGCTATACAGTATTACTCTCTGGCTCAAAATCTTTCTTCGAAGTCTTCCTTAACATTATTACAGAGTGATAGCTGTTGTTACATTAATTTTGGAGTACCCTAGAGGAAAAAGACAAAAGGGTACATCACACCCAAGGAAGTAAGTGTCAATATAGGTAGCAGGTGTTCAAAGTTATAATTTCCTTTAAAACAATGCAAATGAACTTATTTTACTGTTCATTATCCTTTTCTTTGAAGATTAAATTTGATTATTTAGCAACCATAGTTGTAATTAAATGATCTATCTTCTGCAATTTATTGGGGTTTCTGTCTTCTAAATTAGTTGTGATTATAACAAAATTATATTTTTTTTATTAACATTAGTGTCTTATCATCACATCCTGAATAGGGTTAAAAAAACTGCTAAAAAGGCTCTCAAATTTAATATGTATTTGATTCAAAGCACTCTTTAAGGGCCTCTGCTGTAGAGAACTATGAAATTTAAAAAAAAATTATTTTATTTTGCTTTGCACAACAAGTAGATAGGCAAGCTCTCACATCAATAATTCCTGTGTACTTAAAGTTGACTTCCAAGTTCTTTGAGCTAAGTTTTTCCATTATGTCCAACTTTGACTGCTGATGAAGATATGTAACACTGCACCGCATAATGATAATATTCACATTTGTAATGATGACTGAACATAGTTCATGATACATCTATTCCTCTTTAGAAAATAACAAGTGAAGTCACTCATACATTCTATCTCTCTTTACTAGGCATGAGACAAGATCTTGCTTCTGGTTATTCGTTCCATTACAATATGGCTACTTAAGCAGTTCCTCCCTCTCTATACTATAAATATATGTATGTATCACTACACCTACAGGCAATAGTGCTTTCCACTCAGCTGCAAATGAACATTAAATATCATCACATTACGGAAACTTTATTTAGTTTGTTATCTTTGAGGCTTTCCTCTACTCTGTTACGTTATATTTCATGTCACATCACTAGCTGAGAATGAAAGATAATTATAAAAACATAATTATGTAACACCAACAAATTTTCCAGTATTATTGATCATAATTGATGCATAAAAAAAGTTTAATGTTTAGATTTCAGCACCCCCTCACAAGTGTTGTGAGTCAAGGAAGGCTACTCACCAGAAATTATTTTGTCAGATTTGTCCTTTATTTAAGGTGACTACAAAATTATCTATTTTAATTATTAAATAAGGCTACTCACCAGCAATTATTTTGACAGATTTGTTCTTTATTTAAGGTGATTATAAAAGTTTATATTTTAATTACTCAATAAATTAATATGTTAAAATAAGCATTTGAATGTAATATAATCAGTTCTTCTTCTTCTTCTTCTATATCTTAAGGGCCCACGATCAATTTATTGATCATTTTGGCTCCTATGCATGTAGATGGGATTTGCAATGTTTCTGTTACTGGTGGTGATGAGGAAATTATGCACTAGGGGTTTGAAGGCTTGAGGCATCCTGATTGTCTTGGGCAGGAATGAGCAGCTCCTATACTGGCTTCTTGCTGGTATGAGCCTGAATTGCCTGTCATGGCCTCGTCGCTGTCTATGGGGGAGAGGGACGAGTTTCTGTTTAATACTGGAACAGTGAATGACATAAATTACAAATTACAATTAGATGAAGATCACTTTTGTTAATTTCTTCCATTTTCCTTTTAAATCAGTGTAGCATAATAAATAATGAAATATATATAACACATTGAGCATTACATAACGATAACATTTTAAAAAACATATATCTTCTATAGCATCAGTGTCCCTTGCTGTTTTATGCTGCCAACAGTTCTTGGTGCTTTATGCTATATGATCACAAGCATAATATACCTTGTGGTATGTGTGGAAACATTTTAAAATACATTTCTTACAAGAACTAAAGTTTTAATGTATTTGTTGTTGTATACATTCTTTAGAGTACCAGTAATCATGATGCCCTTTGTGTGGTTCTCCTACCCTTTTAACTGATTGTGTTTTATAAATATTTAAAATGTTAAATTGAATCATTTGCTTTCATTGATTCATTCTATTGCTCCATCATCCATGGCCCCAGATTCCAGATTGCTGAAGATTTTAAACTGAATTCTTAATATAATTTCATTGACCAACTGTTGCAATTTTTTCATAAGGCTGGTATCAGAGGTGAAGAATGGCTACCAATTATTCCTAACAAGGAAGAAGTTGGACCAAGGGTTATTGAACAGCCTACAAGACCACCACCAAGACGACCGGACACTTCACAATCAGGAAGCACAATAATTTCAGAAAGCAACAGAAATAGAATATAACTGTCCCAAATTTTCACATTTTGTCATTTGTACATTAAATTCAAAACGTTTGTTATTTTTAAATTGAAATCATATTTCAGAATGCACTTGTTGGATATGACCAATAATGTGAAATTACTCTCTAAAAAGATTTATAGCAAAAAAGAAATATATTTTATTTTCAACTGTAGTTTTACCATACGGGTACAATGTAATCATGCATAAATTAAATAAATTTTTCTCCTAGTTCAGAAACATTTGTTAGATTTAAATATATTGTGTTTTGAAGTTGTGGCTTTCTGGATTTTGATCAAAGAATTTTAAAAATAAATTGCAAAACCAATTTTTATCTGAAATTTTTCATCTGTTTATAAAGTTGAATTTTATCAAGTTTAACACTGAGATGGTTTACGTAATGTGTTTTCACTTATTTTAAGCATTTAGATTTTTGGCCTTTGGCTCGACCAAGCAAGTATCAGTTACTAGCTTTATAGCCGTATAAAAATTAATTATTTCACAGGTTGGGGAGAACTTTTGAGATTAGCTGGCTCTGGACTCTATCCCATCTAATCATGGAGAATACTATCATCAAACACTGCCCACTCGCTATCTATTGTGTGTGGAAATGCATGGCATGAGGAACTAGTTAAAGCCATGTAAATTTTTGTTTGCATCTCTGGCAATCAGTGTATCTTTTTGATGTCATTAATACAAAAAATCTATGTGCAATAATCTGCTAACTAGACAACACAGTAAACAACAGATTTTCTTTGTTCAAAATTGTTTTTAAAAACTTTTGAATACAACTCACTTTTAATTAAAAATTCCTTGATTTAGCTTGTATTTATTAATTTTAATTTTTGTCACCCGCATCATCACTATTAATGAATTCCATTTTGTTAGCTTCTTGATTGCTTTTCAATGTTCATTAATACAATATTGTACTATATTTATGTCATTCTTAAAGAAAATATAAGAAATTTTATGGAGATTAAGCATATAAAAATGTTCCTTACATTTATTATATCCCCCTTCATTTTTTGTGTCTGTTAAATCTTCCCCCTTGCCTTTACTGGTACCCAGTATACATATGTTCATGCCCTAAGTTGTAATAATTAAAGTGGTATTTATTATTAGGTACATAGAAGGCCCATTATTGACTGTGATTGTCATTAAGGGATTTCTGTACTGATGGGAAATTTTAAATGCTTTTCTACCTGTGGTTTATTATCTCTGGTGGCTAGAGTTTGAAGAGTTATTATACATGAGCTTATTTTATGTGCATATTTGCAAACAATTTAGTTAATGTTTTAAAGAACTCCATTATGCTTGCCTTTTTTAAAAAAATGCACATGGATGGTGTTGATTTTATAAAATGTGAAAATATATATTTCATCCCCAACTCAAATCTTCTTGATGCCACTTTTAATGTGTATTGTGCCTTATAGTAAGTTATATAAACAAAAATGTTAAAATGTATATAAAGTCATTCCAATTTCAAATAAATATGATATATTACAAATATATCTTGGCTCATTAATTCCATTGCTAGTGTTACACTTTTATGTTGTGAGAAGCTTATTGCATAGGGCAGAGGTTTCCAAACTGCTTCCTCATAGGTGCACCATGAAATGGAAAAAAAAAAGGCCAAATTGAACATAATCGACATAAGGCACCTTGGGCCCAGCAAGGACGCTGCGACTCAAAACAAATTATTAAAAACCTAGGGAATCAAAGGTATGAGCTGGCTTTAGTAAAATAAAGGAACACAAAACTATCTACTTTAAAATCTTCTAATAAATATAATAAATCAGAAATAATTAGATGTAAAATGTTAGTAATTAGATTTTTAAAAAAAAAGAAGAAAGGAAATAAAATAAGTTATAAGTACAATAATAGTATAAACATCATTGCATCAAACGTTTTGACATTACTCTCCTTTAACTTTCCCTCTCTTTTCTCAAATTAAATCAATCTAAAGAGGTAGCAAGTAATAACAAAACTACACATTAGGCCTCCATTGTCCCAAACGTCAAAGTCAGAACAGTAACAGGGAACTCTGTTAAAAGATGGTTTAGTCTCCTGTGCTTTCAAGAAGTATCATGATTATTGTTGAACCCCATATATATAAGAGAATTATCCAATATTGGGTATTGTCCCATCTTGTTATGTGTCAATCACCAGGCTCTGGTTTCACCAATCTAATTCCCCCTAGGGATTTCTTTTGCTCCACTGGCTAATTTTTTTTGGGTAAACTTCCCCATGCCTATGCAGTACTTTTGTTTTCTTTTATTGCTTGAATCAATATTTTTTAAGTAGACCATCATACTCCTGATACATCAGCTATTTTGAAACTCTTTGTAACTGTTCTTTGCCAGTGTAGAGTGTATTTTATTATCCTTGGCATTTAATTTAGGCGTAGGTCTCAGAAATGATATATTACAGTTTCATTCGCATGTCTGCAGAGGGGGAACATTGGTGTTTTATCTAGTTTTATGCAGTTAAGGTGAAAATTAAGTTGTATGGGCGAAACAAATCTGGCTTGTTCATGTCTGAGCAGGCAGGTTATTGGATGTATGGAGCATGGCTGGGCATATGTGCAAACACACACCTTTCTGTTGAGGCCATTGCACATCCATTTGACTACTTAAAAAAATAAAATTTTAACATTTTTTTAAAGCTCTGATAATCTCTTTGGCAGTGTTGAGTCAGGTAGGTATGTTTGACTGTTCATTGCAGGCTCCAAGCCTTCCTATTTTGTCTGCTCTCTCATTTTCCTGCATATTGTTAGGTCTTTGTATTCATTATAAGGTAGCTGGACTGCATATGTTTATTATTTTACATGCTTTTTCAAAATTCTACATTATTAGTCAAATTTCTTAAATTCTACATAAAAAATATTTTAGAACAAAACTTAGACGTGTTAGTAGTACTTAGAGCTTATTTATACGTCATGCATAAAAGAACTTTTCACTTACATACCGGTAAGGCAGCCGTACACGGAACATCTGAATCTTTTTTATACGCTTGATGTCAAACTATTTTAACGCCTACTTCCGGCTTACAGAAAAATCACTCACTAAAACAATAAAAAAAAAAAAAAAAAAGTAAATAATAGGATAATATTGATCACACAAGTAGTGCTTTTTTTAAACGCTTGAAGTCAAAATATTTTAACCCCCACTTACGGCTTACAAAAAAATCAATCAATAAAACAAAAAAAAAAAAAAAAAAAAAGTAAATAATAGGATAATATTGATCACACAAGTAGTGCTGTAATTAATAAATAATAAGTACACAGAACACATGGCTGAACACATTGTTATTTCTTAAATGCTATTTTGATTTTCAGAAAAGGTAATTCTATAAAAGCTTTGGGCTTTGACATACCGTGTAGTTGCATTTAATTTTAATTTTTAATATTATGACATGAAAATTGCCGGAAGATAAATCAGTCCGAGCTCAAATATTTTTGATTTTATGATTTTATCAAGGAATTTAATATACGAGATGGCTAGTAGAAGTAGTACAAAAGACACTAAACAGTGACTGAGACTGTGACTAAGTCAAAGACAACTGAGTGAGTACTCAGTAGAGTTGCTACACTAAATAAATAGAGGAACAACATTAACATCATTATATTTATATGATGAATACGTTATTATTAGCCTAAACTTTAGGTTGAAAAGACAGGACAATTAAAAATTTTAAAATTAAAAAGGACCTTTGGGCTATAATAAAGTAGAGTATATACCTTCTCGGCAAACAGTACACAAAAAAAAAGCTTTATTTTTTTAAAGGAGAATAAAGTAACTGTTGTTTCTTTTTGTATTGTTAAAATAATATATTTTTATTTTGTAATTTTTAACTGAATGCCAATGCAATATTACAACTCAGGACTAACCTAAACATGTGTCAATTGTGTCTCAAAAACCAGTACTGGAAAAAAAATGATTAAATGACGAACTAGTTGTAGTAGGCCCATTGACATATTACTGTTAAGAAAAAATCAACTCAACTTATTATAAAACTGAGTCACCCAGTCGTTAATGACAGACTAAACCCCCCCCCCCCCCCCCCCCCCTTTTTTTTTTTGCAGAACAAAAAATCCTGTGGGTGCCCATTGCCCAGGTCTATGCAAATCTGACGTATTAAGCCAATTTAAACTTGTTGATTAGCAGAATCAGAGCAACAGAGAGATTGGTAAATTTTAAATATTGAACTAATGAATGAGTAGAAGTGCAAAGATGCCAAGACTGAAGTTTGTGAATAAAATTATTATTAAAATTTTTAAAAAAAAATTCTTAATTGTGCTTAGGATTTATTAGCAGACTGGCAAAGAGGAATTTGAAATTCAAAGGCAAAGATTAGGCCATCCCTTTCTAGGACACCACCTATTCATAACTAAATGCTTATCTTGATCTCTATTTATAATTTAACTTAGTAGTTTGGTCTAGGACAACTTATCATCTCTACAATTAAATTTGTAACTAATGCTTAAATATGACATAAGTATGCTGATGCTGCTACCATTAGCCTTTATGTTTAAAGCTTTATTAACTTTAGGCCTATTCTAAAACAAAACTACCCCAGTGACCTGATTGTGACACTACCTGCCTTCTTGGAAGTGTAAGTGGGGTTGGAGGGGACAAAAAAATTTGTACATGAGACCTTGAGGAACCCTTTCTGTCACATTTACAAATAAGCCAGCAAATGACATAGTGGCAGCTGATTTTTATCATCAACTTACAGTGCGCTTACTTAACTACTCAGACACAATCAGTGAAATTTTTGTGCTGTATTTAATTTGTACTTTCACCAGTTTAAACAAAATTTGACTACAATGCATTGCTTTAGAAACTACTTATTATCAAGGAAATATTGTGTATGTAAATGACATAGACATGATCCTTGCACTATGCATTAATAAAGACTTACACTATATACTACATGAGGAAATGTTCCCCACTCCTAAATGGACCAATGATAACTTATATTTAATTTCTTAATAATCACAACATATATATATATATCTGTATATCTATATCTATATATATTATATAATACATCATTGTATAAAAATTTATACCATTTTTTTTGTCCTGCACTTTCTGTAGACTGCCTTCATTGACAATGGCCCCCAAGAATCCACCACCTCTGGTCACTGGTGTGTCACCTAAGGAAGGTCCTCCAGGAACACGAATCACTATCAGAGGAGAACACTTTGGAGATGATCCTCGAGATCTCATTGGTAAGGAGCAGGTTCAGAAATACATTTTGTATATTGTGCATTAGTGTGAGAATCATGTGCATGCATTACTTTAAAAAAAATTAACTAACTAGAGCAAGATGAACTCTGTGCAAAAATATTTCAAAGGTAAAGTAATTTGCATTATAAAAAAAAACAACACCTTATATGTTTAAAGATAAGTAGTGAAAGTCTAGGTCAGAAATGGGGATGTTGGCAAGGTGGATGCACACTCTGCACTGTCTGCATATTCAAATTAGAATTAAAATTATTTTACAGAATATAAAAATGTGTCATTTAGTTGACATTTTTTTTTTTATTGACCTGCTTGATCATAATATACTAAATAGTACAAAAGAAGAATGCACTCTGTCATAATTATTATTTTATCGCTAATTTAACTTTTTTAAAACATATATTTTTAATGTAAAACTTCTTTTTATATCTAACAAATTATTTTAGCTCAATACTTTTATATTTTATTCTCTCGCTTTACAGGTTTAAAAATTTGTGGCATGGACTGTCTTCTATCCGCCGAGTGGAAGTCTTCCAGCAAGATTATTGCTCGCACTGGCCCAGGAAAGGGTAAAGGGGACATAATCCCAATTACAAGGTATGGAGGTAAAGGAAGCTGCACTGTTGGATTCAGGGGCTATTTTCTTCAGACTGGTAAGTGATATTTTTATTCGCACGTTTTAAAATTTCCAAATGTGTATAGTCAACAAGTCTCTATGTGTTTGCTCTATTTAATTCACTTGCTCTTACCGGGAAAAGTTCTTTGGTTAAAAATTTTTTTTTCTGTTAACTTCTTGCCTGAGCAATTCTTGAAAACTTGAGCATAGCTCTCCATAACATTTCATTGTCGTTTATGAGAGGGAACTTGATTTAATGCAACGTCCTATTGACCAATGTTTGGAGTTCTTTATATCGGGGTTTCAGTTATTTATGATTTTTTAAAGCATCAACAGCTTGTTAAATCCCCAATAGACCTCTTTGTTCATAAGAATATTACCCCCCCCCCCCCCCCCCCCCCCTTTGCTCTCTTTTTTGATGTTTCTACCTGAACCTCAGTGCTTTGTATTTTGTATGACTACCTCTACAAAATATATTAAGCTATAAAAGGATAATTTTATATACCAAAGTATATCCAGGTTGTTATTGCTTTTTATTAAAAATATTGCAACATTTGATTACCATTTAATAATATTTTTAAAAAAAACAACAACAAAGGACCACTCCAAGAGTCTGCTGTCTGGATAGATGAATCTCAAACTGTGAGGCCAAACTTGGACCATGGTAGGCCCACAGCTGCCATGACTGCCAAGGAAGAAGAGGACCCCTTGGGCATCCTTGATGAAGGAGACAAGTGAGTTGCATTGTTACTTGAATCAATGTTGTCATCTTTATGAATGTTACTTAACAGAGGAGTACCCCCATGCCCCCCCCCCCCCTCTCTCTCTTTGTAGAAATTGAAATAAATTGTTTTGAAATGTTAAAAATAAACATGTTTCTGCATCTTCTACTGCAACTTCAAGTATATTTAATGCTTCCCTATGTCTCATACATTTATATGCACCCTATTAAAGATAATGTTAACATTGAATTGTTAAACAATGTTACAGAGCCAAGCTTTCAGAAGAGGAACTGTTGGATCTATTTCAAGATGGTGAGTCATTTTTTGTATTAACCTGCGTCCGCAAGGCCATTGTACTTGATTAACATCCAAATAAGATATACAAACACTCAAACTGCTTTAAAAGTTTTATTTCAAAGCCACAGTCTTCCTTTTTAACCTTGTCTTTAAAAAAAAATGGTAATTTCTATTTTGGTCCCTTCTGTTAAGTTTAAAAAGAAAATTCTTCCAACGCTACCATTTTTGTAAGCACGTCTTGGTACTGGCTAGGATCTTGCCAATTAAGATTTCTAAATTTTTATCAACTTGTTCCATTTAGTTTCTAATTAATATTTCAAAAGTTCATTTAGTTTTAAATTAATTATTTTTTTTGAAAGATATTTTTCTTGGTTTAAATTAATATTTTAATTGATTTATTTAGTTAGTTTAACAAAATCCCATATATTTGTCAGGGTTAAATTTCAAAAATGTTTTAAATTAAAAAAAAGGTATATTTACGATTTACTGTTAATTATAATCAGTATAATAAACATTATTAGACGAGCAACAAAAAAAAAAACAAACACCTGCAGAGGTAGGGACTCGTTAACCTTGTAAAACAACTCATCTGAAAGAAGGAAATCTCTGAATCCAACTCAAGAGAGGGAGTCCCTTAGGAGGTATAACATTAACTCAATGAAAATTCTGTCAAATCCTCCACCGCCCCTGGTGCCAAGCATAACATCCACTTGATCTTCTCTTGGGTCCACCAATGACATGGAAAGAGGGTATTTGCTGACTGGGGAACCAGCTTATTGTCCTTAAAAAATTCCAGGCCCTGTGATTTCATCTTACAAAGTCTGCACCATCATCACATTTTGATGGATAGAGGAAAAAAAATAAAATAATTTTTACATAAAATAAGTTATAGTCAATGTTACTAATGATTTTTTTCTTCATGCTCAGCTTCAGGTAGCATGTCACTGGAGAATTTCTCCCCTGGTTGGTATTTAATGGAACACCATCAGAATGCCAGGTATGGAGAGTTTTTACTGGACTAATGAGCTGTGGCTTGCAAATAAATAAAATAGAAAAAAACAACAAAAACATTATGTACAATTTATTTGGGTTTTCTCTCTCTGTGCCCAACAAAAGAGAACATTTTAAATGAATCCCAGAAAATGAGATAAATTTGTGTACCTGAAACACCCCAATAAGGTGGAGCCAGATTGAAATTAAAAAAAATGTGTAGAGATATTTGAAAAATAAAAGGTATAAGGGTATCTGAAATAAAAAGATATCAATGTATCTGAAAGAAAAAGATGTAAGGGTTTCTGAAATAAAAATATTTAAGGGTATCTGAATAAAAATATATAAGGGTTTCTGAAATAAAAATATATAAGGGTATCTGAATAAAAATATATCAGGGTACCTGAATAAAAATATATAAGGATATCTGAATAAAAATATATAAGGATATCTGAATAAAAATATATAAGGATATCTGAATAAAAATATATAAGACTATCTGTGTTAATTCCTTATTAAATTGTTTTTTTAAACAGCGCTTGAAAACACACTTTTTAAGATTTAGATTCATTCCTTAAAAAGTGTTTCTCCTTCTGCTTACAGAACTTGTGTGGAAAGGATATCATTTTTCTTAAAATATATATCAGTACAATGTTTGAGATACTTGTGAAATATCTTTTCAGTTTTGAGGATCTGAAGGCAGGTTTGAACTACATGAAGAGGAAAGCCAGCCAAAGATCAGAAGGGCCAATCACCATTGTTAGGTCCAATCTTACTTCCATCCTTGATTGTCTAGAAAGCTTATCAGGTAATTTGTTTTTATTATTATCATTGCTCTATTTCTCACTTAAGACAAGGGCCTCATAAAAATGGGATTTAACCTTTTCTTCTTGCCGTAGGGACCGGCCGGGCTCTCTCGAGCGTTGAAGGACCCGTTGTGATGTCTGTACACTGTGGACCCATTTACAAGAGGCACTCACTTTTCTTATAATGTCTTGCTATAAATTATCCAAAACATGATAAAATATTTCAAATGTCACCTACAACCTGCCTCAGGTGTTCCTATTTATGTATGGCCTGGCCTGAAAAAGCTTCTTCATGTGCCTTAATGATAAATGCAGCCATAATGATGAATGCATTAATTTAATATCACCCTCCAAGCATAATTTGACGATGGCTGCTTGCTGTGTATTGTGAGATAACCAGTCAAGTATTCCTAGGAATATACGTTAACTTCATTTTACTGCAACTTATTTCCTCTTAAGACCTCCAGGGATTAAAAATAATCTGATGTATCAACTAGTAAAAAATTGATGTCTTCCACATAAATGCAAATAAATCATGTTTTATTCTCATCCCCAACAGCCATGTATGAGAAGTACACAGAGGATGACATACGGGGCAACTGCATGAACTCATATGCTGTACTTTTGATGCGTGAGTGCATGGTTTTTTTTTCAAAGTGAAAATATAGGCCTTACTTTATATGATCATGTGAACAGTCATATTTGTTTCTTTTCTATAAATGATCCCATTTTTCAGATTTTAACATTTTTACACTTGACTTCTGCATGTTAGCCACGATTCATTATAAACCTTCAAGTTTAAAGTTTTTAATATGCTGTTATCTCTATTATCAAATTATAAAAAAAAAGAGGTTAGATTTCATTGCACTAGGGCTACATAGATAACAAATAATATATAGCAAATACTCTCCAGCAAAGAATACAAAATACATGCTCTCCACAGTGCTGAACATTTCATTAATATCTTCTCAGAGGCCAAGTCCTGCGCCGATGGTCTATTTCAGGAAGTTCTTGGCAGGAAGGATAAGGCTGACTCCACTCGGAATGCCCTCAGCGTCCTCCAGAAGTTCCGTTTCCTGTTTCACCTGCCTCTAAACATACAGCGTAACATTCAGAAGGTCAGTAGCAGGCAATGGGTCACTTTTGTATGTTAACAGGCTGAAGTTTAGCTGAAATGGATTGCATCCAACTCAGAATTACCTGTGCACCAAGTCAAGCTGTGAATGTTGATGATATATTAACATAGAAACTGATCAGTGATTTCTTGTAGTCCAGTGATCCTCAAATTCCCTGTATTTCTTATCTTATTTATGATACCTTACATAATTCCAAAATTTTGTTGTATTTTAAAATATTATCTTTCACAGTAATGATACATTAATTCTTTTACTTCCTGTTTTTTTTTTGAAAACCCAACTTCTGGCAATAACATTAATGTCGAACTCGAAACACTTAAGTTTATGAACTACTTTCTATATCTTGTCATTTCTTCATTTTTCCTGTCTGCTAAAGAAGGCTCTTAGCCAAAACGTTCTCTTTTTATTGCCCTGTGTTTATACTTCAAGCTACCACATACCTTCTTCTTCCACTACTTCCTTCACACAGCTACCACATACCTTCTTCTTCCACTACTTCCTTCACACAGCTACCACATACCTTCTTCTTCCACTACTTCCTTCACACAGCTACCACATACCTTCTTCTTCCACTACTTCCTTCACACAGCTACCACATACCTTCTTCTTCCACTACTTCCTTCACACAGCTACCACATACCTTCTTCTTCCACTACTTCCTTCACACAGCTACCACATACCTTCTTCTTCCACTACTTCCTTCACACAGCTACCACATACCTTCTTCTTCCACTACTTCCTTCACACAGCTACCACATACCTTCTTCTTCCACTACTTCCTTCACACAGCTACCACATACCTTGTTCTTCCACTACTTCCTTCACACAGCTACCACATACCTTGTTCTTCCACTATTTCCTTCACACAGCTACCACATACCTTGTTCTTCCACTACTTCCTTCACACAGCTACCACATACCTTGTTCTTCCACTACTTCCTTCACACAGCTACCACATACCTTCTTCTTCCACTATTTCCTTCACACAGCTACCACATACCTTGTTCCACTACTTCCTTCACACAGCTACCACATACCTTGTTCCACTATTTCCTTCACACAGCTACCACATACCTTGTTCCACTATTTACTTCACACAGCTACCACATACCTTGTTCCACTATTTCCTTCACACAGCTACTACATACCTTGTTCCACTATTTCCTTCACACAGCTACCACATACCTTGTTCCACTATTTCCTTCACACAGCTACCACATACCTTGTTCCACTATTTCCTTCACACAGCTACCACATACCTTGTTCCACTATTTCCTTCACACAGCTACCACATACTTTGTTCCACTATTTCCTTCACACAGCTACCACATACCTTGTTCTTCCACTACTTCCTTCACACAGCTACCAGATACCTTGTTCCACTATTTCCTTCACACAGCTACCACATACCTTGTTCTTCCACTACTTCCTTCACACAGCTACCAGATACCTTGTTCCACTACTTCCTTCACACAGCTTTGAACGCAGTCCTTTATTTATTATTATTTATTATCAATGATCTTTTGTCATCCAATTTTTGTGTGTTTGGTATTTGAGGGAGGAGGTCTGTTCAGCCCTTCCACTGTCTATACTCGTTACTTAAGCTACAATGTTTTTGCATTCTCATTATTTCTTAAAATGATATGGCAAGGGGTATGACTTTTAGGAAATTTGTATCATCCGCGGCTTGCCATTTTTGATCCGTCATTGTTTACCTTTGACCTCAGGGGGATTACAACATGGTCATCAATGACTATGAGAAAGCCAAGAACCTGTTTGCTGACACAGAGATCAAAGTTTTTAAAAAAGGTATTCACATTGTTTTCTGTTTAAAAAAAAATATATTTTTGGAGGTTACGATTTCACATCACAACAAAAACAGCAAGAAACAACAAGAACACAAATCAACAACAACAACACAACAACACATTGCAGGATAACTTGACAAAGTTTTGTCTTGCTTTGTTCGGACATTATCCTTCCAACTCGGGGGACACAGAGCCATTCAATGTAATGTGCTCAATTCAGCTCATTTTCATCCGCATCAGTTTTCAGAGAAGTAGAGTGGAGGATAGCCAACTTCAGAGACATGTTGTACAAGAGACTTAAGGACCCACAGAACACTTTGGATGAGCAGAAAAAACTCATTAGGTATTCATGAAAATGATGTTTTCTTTTTTTTTACCAGGGGAAATTTTCCCATTTGTATATATATTTTCTTTTTTTTTTTTCGCTGCATAACATTTTCTTTCTCATTTTAAGAATTTGTAGAAGTGTTTCATCTTTTAGTTTATTATATAACTGTTAGAGTAAAGAGCTATGTGTAGGAGTGTGTTTGTACTTGTGGGCACCTGTGAAGCAGTGTGTTCATACTTGTGGGCACCTGTGTACAGTGTGTTCATACTTGTGGGCACCTGTGTAGCAGTGTGTTCTTACTTGTGGGCACCTGTGTACAGTGTGTTTGTACTTGTGGGCACCTGTGTACAGTGTGTTCATACTTGTGGGCACCTGTGTAGCAGTGTGTTCATACTTGTGGGCACCTATGTACAGTGTGTTCATACTTGTGGGCACCTGTGTAGCAGTATGTTCATACTTGTGGGCAGCTGTGTACAGTGCGTTCGTACTTGTGGGCAGCTGTGTGTAGTAGATTTTTTAAAATATTTTTATTTTGTTAGGAAAAATAATATTAAACATGATTTCCTCCAGGTATCTAGTCAGCCTGGAGTATAAGGGTGACCCCGCCTGGGAGTGCCTGGACAACCAACAGAAGTGGCTGATAGAGTTGCTGGACGACTGTAAAGATGACCATATAGAAGAAGGTAGGGCCACCCCTTTCCTTCTGCTTGGGCAGATTCTCATCAAACTGGTTTCCCCTTCCCATTGAAACTGTCCGAAATTCTTGGTTTTAAACTGTTTGAATCTTGTGTTTACCCTTATCACAGTGTAACTATACACATTCTTGTGTTTACCCTCATCACAGTGTAACTATACACATTCTTGTGTTTACCCTCATCACAGTGTAACTATACACATTCTTGTGTTTACCCTCATCACAGTGTAACTATACACATTCTTGTGTTTACCCTCATCACAGTGTAACTATACACATTCTTGTGTTTACCCTCATCACAGTGTAACTATACACATTCTTGAAACCTGTAATTAGTAATTCTGGACACCAACTTCTGTAGATTTTGTGACCATATTTTTGTTTGTTTGTTTTTTTTGTTTTGAGAGAGGTCTGCTCTTTTCTTGCTGCTGTCCCTTTATGTGGTTGTTTTTGTGAACATGTCATTCTTCACCACTTGGTGTTGCTTGAATTGAAAGCTAATTAAAAGTGATCGTAGCTCCAGGAGGTTGTGTGGAAGTTCACATCTCTATAATACAGTGGTTCTCAACCTTTCTAATGCCGCGACACTTTAATACAGTTACATATGTTGTGGCGACCCCTAACCACTAAAATAATTTTGTTGATTCTTTATAACTGTACAGTATATGTGTTTTCAGAAGGTCTTATGCGACCCCTGTGAATAGGTCATGCGACCCCCAAAGGGGTCACGACCCACAGGTTGAGAACCGCTGCTATAGTATGAAGCCTCAGATTCATATATCTCACGAATGTTGCCCTTGGTCCTCAGAAAAGAACAGCATCCAGGAGAGTCTCGCCCAGTCTCAGAGCAGCAACCAGTGGAAGCCGATTGGCAGGGTCAACAAGTCCCCTACCAAATCAGGTATGGCGATTACGGTGTGCTCTTTGAGTCAGCTGGTTATGGCTGCCATCGTCGCGTCTCAAACACTGCTGCATGGCCCTGCGAGATTGGCTTTGTGGTTATAAATGACCAAGATGGTTATAAAGTTATGGGATGGTTTTCAATATAAAAGGGATATTTAAAAAAAGTAATGTTTGTTTTATATTCTTTACCTTGAATGATTTAATTGAAATGACTGTTTTGTAATGAAGCTTTCCTTCACCACTTTAGGCCTGTCTAGAGAGTCCAGCTTCTCGTCCCTTTCCTCTGCTGACCACCAAGGTATCAGTGTTTTACTGAGGATTTTTCTTTGAATGTTCACTGTGTTCTTTAAGTTCACTTCCTGTTTGCATGGAAACTAACATAAATTTGCTTTTTCTTTGACACTGTGCCGATGTAGGTCTCACATGTTTGTGCTTGATTCTGTAACCGTTTTACAATGTGTCGATGTAGGTCTCACATCTAACTGCAATAAATTTAACATGGGGCGCTAAAGACTGCTTCACATGTAGAACTATTGCATGTTTTATTTTTGTTATTAGATGAGCCAAATAACCATTGTACTAGGTATATATCATAGCTGTGGGGGGATAATACTTTGTACCGCAGGTAGACTACTAATGACCATGACATTTGATGTCAAGCAGAGGTTGTTGTCCAGTAAAATGAAAATTTTAACTGCAGAGTGGTGTAGCACAATATCTATTGTTATATCAAGTCTTCCATTTTCAATGTAGAAATTCTGAATAGTTCATTTACTGCTGTCTTTCATAATCAAACTTTGCAACTTTTGATGTTCATCAGAGAAGCTTTAAAACCAACGAGTGAAAACATGTCAATATGTAGAATAAATGCTATGTCAACAGACCTGTTTACTCTTACGATTTTGGTGTACAATGTACGATTTTAAGGTGTATACATGATACATATACTGTATGTTTATTTTTTTACTATTAAGATAATGTATTGATGATTTTGTGATGGTATTGTACGATTTTAAGAGTTTGGGGGTAAACAGGTCTGTGTCAATAAAATAACAACATGTTGAGTATCAAAATTGATAACATGTAAGTTTCAGTATACTAACAAATTTAGGATAAAAAATTCTACTTAAAAATAGGGGTTCGTGTTATACGTGCAGGTAAGCAATTTGTTAATTTAATATAAAAGATGTATGCTAAAGCGTATGCAACGAAATCTTTGTGACATTAGGCGACTGGGTGTTCATTGTGCCTGCCCATAACACCAGTAATGTTAGTGGTATCCCTTTGAAGGGATGTTAGCATAGTTGTATCGGCATGAGCACAGTTCATTTTAAATATAATAACTTAAAGGATTTTGACATTTTTATTTAATATAAATATTTTTTTACTTAATTCATATGTTACAATTAATATGTTATGGAACAAGATTAACAGATTGCATTATACGAGGATATTGCATTTTAGGTATTTTTTCATTAAAAAATTGTTTTACGCATTAATATACGGTAGGTAAAATATCAAAGTGTCAAGTCAATGAAATGTCAAGTTATGTAGTAAATAAATTTTCAATGTTTTAGGGTAAATCAACATCATGGAGACGAGTCATGTTCCAAGTTGAACAATCCCCTTAGAGAAGGTTTAAAGTCATATAAAAATTAAAATGTCAGCCAACCTTATAACCTTATGGTATCCACAGCCTCCTGGAAGTTCAAGACCCCACAGAAGGTTTTATTCATTGAGGACATCACTGACATCATGCTGCAGCATTTCCCAGACTATTGGAGGCTTGGCCAAAGCTATTTTACAAGGGAGGCGAGTACCAAGTTCTTTTGTTGTTGTGCATTTGCGTTTGTTTCATCTCAGAATCAAATATTTTGTTGCTATCTACGGATGTAGCAGGCAATTTGTGTCGTTGAATAGCTAATGTAAAACTGGGATACGTTTAAGATTTTATCATTGAATAGCTTATGTAAAACTGGAATACAATTTTATTATTGAACAGCTAATGTAAAACTGGAATACAATTTACCTTTGAATAGCTTATGTGAAAGTGGGATACGATTTTATAATTGACATTCATGCGGCCCATTTTGATATGAATGCCTTAATTTGTTTCTTTTTCAGAAAACTGAAAAAGGAGTGAAAATTGACACAAGTAAACATGGCAAAATGAAGGTAAAAGGGACAACGTGTAACTCTTATGACTTATGAAAATCTCAATGATTCTCTTTCTTCCAAAATCTTTATCTATAAATTGCACAACATGCAATATGGTCTTGGATAATATTTCAAGTTCACATGTAAAACTTCAATTGAAATCTACCCATGTTAACAAAAATGAATGTTAAGCTTTTAAGGGGTACGAAGTCCAGATAAATTTTTAACTTTTGATGCAACCCATCTCATCTGCCTAACCGACTTTTTATTAATGGTGTAAACCTTCAATTTATTTATTCCAAATTGAAACATTACTACATTTTCAACAATTCACCGCCTTGACCATGGTCCAGTCCACACCAACCAGTGTTAGTACAATGTAAACATGCCAACAGTAGTGAGTGTCTGTTTTCCAGCAAATGATGGCCGAGGTCATCACATTATTTGCCAATTACGTCAGAGCTGCATTCCTGCCAGAGTCACTGGAGAACCTGCCCGATGTGGAGAGAGAAAAGCTGGGTGTGTGGCCCACCTCCGCTAAACAGGAACATGTATCTGGGTCATGGCTTCCCACCTGTGTGCGAAATATCAGGTGGGTCACATTAACCATAAAACAAAGTCCAGATAACTTTTGATGTACCGGTAATCCATCCTAACCCACTTTTTAGTGATAGTGTAAGCTAAGAAAATAATAAAACATTTTTAATTGTAACTCTGATAAAGTTAATTTTAGACCTATTTACCTATTGTATGATTTGAAAGTACATACATTTACCTATTGTATGATTTGAAAGTACTACATTTGCCTACTGTATGATACATTTGCCTACTGTATGATTTGAAAGTATGTACATTTTCCTACTGTATGATTTGAAAGTACATACATTTTCCTACTGTATGAGATACATTTTCCTACTGTATGATATGAAAGTATGTACATTTGCCTACTGTATGATTTGAAAGTAAACACATTTTGCCTACTGTATGATTTGAAAGTAGGCACATCTGCCTACTGTATGATTTGAAAGTAGGCACATTTGCCTACTGTATGATTTGAAAGTTAGTGTCTCATGCTGGTTGTTCCAGGAACTGCGCCAACACATTGTCAGCCCTTGACAGCCATGGGGACTCATCTATGATTGTTCTCAATGAACTGGCTTTTGACATGCGCACAAACTGTATGTTCACACTGTTAAAACAGGCCATATCAGGTGAGTCTGGGAGCTGGCATAGTCACTCTCTAAGTGTGTGGGTGTATAACTTACCTATTTATGTTGGAGGGGACCCCATAGACATTATAATCTTTTTTTTATCATTTGATTTTAGGTTACGGCTTGTATCATTTTTGTCTCAGTAATATTTTGTTATGGTCCAAGTCATTATTTATATATTTCAAAGTTCAGTGTAAACAAAAGATGTGTATTCAAAATGTTTATATGTGCTCTAGTTATACACTAGTTGTTTCAAGTGCACACTGCGAACACGACCCCTTACATCGAATGAATGTGTTTTGTTTGGGATGATTAATCAGGAGCTGGAGGCATCCAAACGAGCCACTATTTTAGATTTTATAAATGCAAAAAAAAAAAAAAAAAAAAAAAAAAAAAAAAAAAAAAAGAAAACAAACAACCAACTAATGTACCGTAACACTGTTCACTTGGCTGGTTTCCTCAGATGTGAAATGTTTGCACACCAAGGAAACTTGGGTTGTAGAAACAGATGACGAGTCAGGCGGAACCACACAACTGGTAAATTTATTGAATCTTTTCAGTCCTCGCTTGTGAAACATTAAGAGAATCTCAAATCAGATTTTAAGGACACCCCCCATCCTTCCCAAAAAGTGCTTCACTTCAAACTTCTTCATTCAAATATTTTCCGATCCCTCCAGCCGGCTCTGTTTGAGAACATTGTGAATGAAACTGTCCAGCATCTCCATGAAGTGGTGGTCATGAACAGGGCGCCGGAGCCAGAGGTCAGTGGTTGTACTTTCCTCTTATTGTTGGGTGTATTGTGATGGTGGTATTACGGAACTGAACTTGTTTCAATGGCTCTCGTGCATACTAAACTCAATGAAACCTGCCTATAAATGAAGCCGTTAAAAGGATTCATTGTTTTAAATGGTTATGTCACAGTAAGGATCTGTAAATTATCGTGGTGAAAAATCACTTGAACAAATTTTTTTTACAGTGTAACCTAATCAACTATCTATTATTAAAAAAAATAATAATTCCACGCAGCCTGTACAAAACGTAGTGGGTGTTTTTATTATCGTAATTTCATCAACTCACATTAACACACAAAAAAACACTCCTGGTGTTTTGGATACATTGAACGTTGATTGCTTGTTGCAGATATTTAGCCAGCGCCCCATACAGAAGGAAGCCACCGTCTTGTGTAGCCAGCTGCTTCAAGCTTTCTCCGTGTGCATGGAACAGCTCGTCTTTACCCCACCTCTCCAGAAGACGGAAGCCAAACCGTGAGTGTCGGCTGATTCTGCTTGTTTTTTCATTTTTTTTTAAAAGCTTTCATTCTTGAGAAGTGTGGTTGGGTGTTTGAAGTGAGTTAAGCACTGGGATAGAGATTTATCCTTGGCTAAACCGTTTAAGCACTGGGATAGAGATTTATCCTTGGCTAAACCGTTTAAGCACTGGGATAGAGATTTATCCTTGGCTAAACCGTTTAAGCACTGGGATAAAGATTTATCCTTGGCTAAACCGTTTGTTACATTTTAACTTTGGGTCATTGAACATAGTAATTAAAATAAAAGTCACAGAAATTTTATTCATTAAAATGATTTCTAAATCGTTATTATCCGACAAAACACCCCCCAATATCTATTATATTCTCAAAAATAAGTGAGTGGAATAGCTGATATTTTTGTATGTTCACGTGTTCTGTTGTTTACCGTCAGAGTGCCCTTACCTGTTTTCTTCCGTCCTGTTTCAGCAATGTCAAGATCACACTTGGACAGCTTGATGTAGAACTAGACCAGCATGAAGATTCCATTCCCTCATTGGTAACACAAACAAAATGTCATCCAGATATTCTTTAAGATTATTTATATTTTGTTAAAAAATGCGGAGAGTTGTTCATTGCAAAAAAAAAAACAAAAAAAAAACAACTACTCAATTACATGTGCATTTATTAAATACATACCGGTATTACAGATGAATATAAATAAATAAGAAACAAAAAAACCTGTAAATGCAAATATCCTTTTGACAAACAATGTTCGGAGGCGTAATATAAGACACTACACCCCCCTCCCCCAAATAAAAAAATTTCATAAAAAAAGTAATAAGCAGCTTCTTCGTATCACTTTAGTTGTAAAAGAGATAAAACATGTTAGATTTGACCCCCGCCAAGTGCATCGGCCCGCCCTCCATAGTGAAATAAAATGTCCTGTGCATTGCAAAGACAAGTATGCAAATCATTAATATCATAAACATCCTTAGACCAGTTGAATCTTTTGTCACAACAAAATGAGTAAAACAGAGTAGGGTTAAACCTGAAAAAATAAACGCAACAAAACAGCAAGCATGAACACCGCCAGCCGGGTCAATTGGAACACAGACTTATCCTGACTTACGGCACTTTGACGCCAGATGGGATTAATGTTATGTCTCTGTTCACAGCTTGACCTTAGCTCCGCCCCTCCACGTTCTGACCTATCACAGTGAATTTTTTTCTAACCCTTTTTTTCGCCGCTGCATAATTTAAACTCTCACTCACTTTCCTTCTGCCACACTTCTATTGCTGCCCACAGACACTACTTACCAGCTAAGTGCTATTTCTTATTTTTATTTTTATACCGTTTTTTCTGCTGTTTTGTTAGCTGACGAAGGCTTTCTGCCGATCCGTTAATTTTTTTTCTTCTGTTTTGTTGCGTTTATTTTTTCAGGTTTAACCCTACTCAGTTTTGCTCATTTTATTTTGTACTAACCTGATTGCAGTCTCTCCCCTTATTACCCCTTGCAGTCTCTCCCCTTATTACCCCTTGCAATCTCTCCCCTTATTACCCCTTGCAGTCTCTCCCCTTATTACCCCTTGCAGTCTCTCCCCTTATTACCCCTTGCAGTCTCTCCCCTTATTACCCCTTGCAGTCTCTCCCCTTATTACCCCTTGCAGTATCTCCCCTTATTACCCCTTGCAGTCTCTCCCCTTATTACCCCTTGCAGTCTCTCCCCTTATTACCCCTTGCAGTCTCTCCCCTTATTACCCCTTGCAGTCTCTCCCCTTATTACCCCTTGCAGTCTCTCCCCTTATTACCCCTTGCAGTCTCTCTTCCCTTATTACCCCTTGCAGTCTCTCCCCTTATTACCCCTTGCAGTCTCTCCCCTTATTACCCCTTGCAGTCTCTCTCCCCTTATTACCCCTTGCAGTCTCTCCCCTTATTACCCCTTGCAGTCTCTCTCCCCTTATTACCCCTGAATCTCTTGTTACAAGCTCCTGTTTACAAAGGACAGTTGATGGCCCAGGTTAGTCTAGGGGTAATTAGTAACAACACCAAGGAGGCCAAAGAAAGCGTTACAAAGACTCACTGAAAGTGGCACTAAAGGCCTTCAGCATAAATGCTACTCAATGGATGCAGACAGCCCAGGACAGAGCCAGATGGAGAGGTTCTGTCAAGAAGGGGGCTAAATCCCATGAAGCTAAGAGAATAACCACAGCTGAGACACGCAGGCTTGTCCGAAAGAGCAACATTAGGTCATCGTCTGAAGCAACTATTCCATGCCCACGATGTCATAGATTATTCCGAGCAAGGATCGNTAAGAGAATAACCACAGCTGAGACACGCAGGCTTGTCCGAAAGAGCAACATTAGGTCATCGTCTGAAGCAACTATTCCATGCCCACGATGGCATAGATTATTCCAAGCAAGGATCGGTCTAACAAGCCACCTAAGAGCTCACCATAATCCCCCCCCCCCGCCCGCCCCTAACCGGATGATTCGATGGTCCTTGTCGACTTCGACGGATGAACAACAACAACAGCAACAACAACAGTAACAACACCAAGATCAATAGTTGATATGGTTCTTTATTCAACAATGAAATCCACAGTGTTCCTTCTCCCTGCATACTAACTACCAAAACCATAACAACATACACTATCATCTCTCATGCCCCCCCAAAAAAAGTCACCAAAACTAAATAGCAACAGCTAAACAACAAATCTCCACATCAAACACACTTACTAGCTAATCAAGTATTACAAAACACAAACTGATGGAACAAGTCATTAACATCTTTCCCCCATGATGGATGTCCAGACGGTTTTATCAAGAATTCGCCCCGAGACGAGAATTCCGATGTGCTGGACCACTCGCCAAATCATTTTTTATATTTTTTTAAAACTAAAAGTTAAATTTTTTTGTCTCTCACTCAGAACTGGAAACTTTTGCTGAAGTGCTTCTAGCTTAGACTATGTTATGTTGGGACGCTGTACTTCTTGAAAGACCTCAGCTAGATATACAAACATGCCAGAAAGGCAGAGTGGACTTGGTTCAGATTAGAAAATATGATTTGAACCTTGATGTTAACGCTATATTACTTTGATTGAAAAACACAGAAATATTTTATAACTGCCTCACACGGCCTGGGATTTAAGTACCGGTATTCTGGGGCACAGGGCTGTTTGAAAAAACCCCTTGCCTCAGACACACATTCATTTTTCATTTCCTAGTCAATAAGATGGCACTTGTTCAGTTTGTTTTTTTATTTCTTTGATCAGGACAAGCGGCTCATCATCATGTTAAGCAACTGCAGTCACACCCAGTTTGTCGTGGTGCCAAGAATCATAGAAAATCTCACCAAGCACGGCTACGTGGAGATGGAGAAAGCCTTGAAGGTGGGACTCAGAGACAGTGGCTTATGAAGGGTTTGGGGGGGGGGGTTGCGGAGGGGTCAGCACCAACCCTAGCTGCGCCATTTTTTAGAGGCATCTGCTGTTTTTTCAAAACGACTGACTTTCTTTGCATTTCTTGCTTTAATTAAATGTGATATTTCCCCCCTCATCTTACTCTTACACATTGTGTGAATAAGACTTACAGGGCTTAATATTGTGTGTTTCTCATTTAGATGATCTCATTTGTTTTCCCTCTAATCACTGAGTCTGAGTGCATTGAATAATTGATATAACTTATAATAATAAGTTGTTCTGCTATTTTGGTTACATTGGCTAAACAACAGAGATGACATATGTTCAAGCGATGCTATACCACTGTCCGCAATCTAATGCCCATGACCAAACTATTACATTCAGTGCCACTGAATAGTTTGTTGTTTCCTTCACTTCCATCTCAAGGCCGCCCAACACACCTACAGTGATCTGGACAGCCGGCTGTTCACCAGCTACATTGAGCAGAAATCTGACCCCATCCTGGGTGTCATGGAGCACAACATGTACAAAGGTAGTTTCAGCTGGAAGACCTGGAAGAACACCACCGAGGTGCGCAACTACCTGAAGGAGATAATCATGAGTCTCATCGAGGTCCATGCGGAGGTCAGTAACTCAAAGCAGAATTATTTTTTGTCGACTCCTAATAAAAAGTTTAATAATGATCTCATCCCCCACCAATTGTAAAGCACTTAGTATTTATAACAGAATTATTTCCCTTACTTAGGTGTACAGCATATCCCCAAAGTTTGTGATGCGGGTCATGAAGAAAATCACGGAAGCTGTTTCTGAGGAACTTTCCAGACTCATAGAGTGTGTGCAGGACTTCAACGCGGGGGGAGCCATTCAGGTGAGTGTCTAGGCATTAGAACCCCTGAGAGTCTTGGGATGTGGGTATGTTCCTTTGTTATGAATGAGAAAGAGAGTTCAGTAGTGAAGGGGAAGAGTTTATATAAATTAAGACAAAGAGAAGGTCACTTAAGCTACAAACAAACCTGATGGATTTGTGTTTTATAAATTAATGCCCACCAGAGGTGGCTTCTGTCATTGTGTATTAAATTTGTGTGTGTGTGTTAGTGTCATTAGCCTACAAGCGATATTTGTTCCAGAGAATTCCTATATTTTTCTTGTAGGGAAATGTCCTTATCATTGTAACTAATTTTCATATCAATCAAACAGGCCAGGCTTGAGCTGGAGGCACTGCAGAACACTGTCCGCATTTACAGCACACCACACGTCCAGTGAGTGACTCTAGCAATGATAAGTTTTCTCATCAACAGGTCACCGTAACTGTTGGGTGTCATTTCAACAAATTCCGTTTTGACAAATGTTCCATTGCCTCTTACTAAACCCAAATTTTAAAATGTTATCAAATTTTTCTGCATTTACCTGCACTTATTATTTTTTCTTTTTTAAAAAATTAATAAAGATTTTTTTGTGGTAAAATACTTGTGAAAAAAATCTTCATTTTAAATGTAATTTTTTTTTCAGGGCTTGTTTCAAAGCGGCTTTCGACTGCATTCCTGAATTATCCGATGAAGGAAAAGAGTAAGTGACAATTTTATTACAGCATTACAACAAAAGTGATCATAAACACATTTGAATGAAGAAACAAAAAGCAGGTACAAAAAATTAAGGCGCACATTTATTCTCATGATAAGAAATAAATTTGTTTTGACAGAAAATGTTATTCTATCCCAATCAAAGAATTCGAAATGGCAAACGTCAGATGAGAATATTAATTCATCTCCGAGAACTAATTTTAGGAATATGGCTTCACTGTCTTTTAGCCACCTTTATTATTTGTTGTAGTGACTCCTTGTTCAGTAAATGTTTCTTTGCCCATTTTTTCTTTAAAAAACATTTACTTGGTTACATAGTACAAACGTATATATTTTTACATTTTATTTAACGCCTTTGATAATTGAAATTTAATTTGGGCTTCCCAACCTTGTGGTCTCAGTAAACCAGTGTATGGTACTTGTTCAAGTGTCATATGAAAATGATATGTGTCTTAACATGACTATATTTGTATCCCTCAACGATTATTAATTATTATCTGAATACATAAATAGGTATAAATAGGTATAAATAGGTATAAATGAAGAGTTGGTTTTCAAAATGCTCCATTTTTTGGGTTTTGAGATATTCAACTGAAGAGTCCATTTTCAAAACGCGGTATCCACAATTTTTGAAAAAAAATGAGATAACCGTACATTCTTGTAGAGCAAACCAGGTTCCTTCAGACCCATTTCCCAAACCTGATTGTACTTCAACCTCTACATGGAACAACAAAAATCATCTTTTACTGTTTTAGAATTAGATCTTTCTTTAGGTTGGAGGAAGAGGAATATTCAACAACAATATAATTATAGTTTCTGAAATCACAACTCATCTTTTGTTGCAGGGTTGTTAGCAAACTTTTGGATAAATTCAGATCCAGAATGAAAATTCAGCTGATGTGTTTCCAGCAGGAGATGTTCACGTCCACTGTAAAGAAAGCAAATCTCACCGACTCGCTGTGCTAGGTTGAATGTGTAGTGTACTACCAGCACTTGCTCTCTGTGCTAGTTTCAATGTGTAATGTGCTGCAGAACTGACTAGGTGTGCTAGGTTGAATGTGTAATGTGCTATCAGCACTGACTTAATTTACTAGGTTGAATGTGTAATGTGTTATCAGCACTTACTGGCTGTGCTAGGTTGAATGTGTAATGTGTTATCAGCACTTATTGGCTGTGCTAGGTTGAATGTGTAGTGTGCTGCCAGCACTGGCTGGCTGTGGCAGGTTGAATCAGCATTGAATGTGCTATCAATGAGACATTGTAACCCACGAGTTAGAGCTGTGAAAAGTTGGCAAAAAAGTGGAAGGCTAAGTCTTAAAATAAATTATATTTTATTTTATAAAAAGTGTGATAAATGTGGGAATGATCTATTAATAGGAAGGTTACATCCTAAATGTAAGCAGTGATTGTTGTAATGGGTCCATTGCCCAAGTAAGCAGTGATTTTTGTAATGGGTGCATTGCCCATGTAAGCAGTGATTGTTGTCATAGGTCCATTGCCCATGTAAGCAATGTCTTGCATGTCATAATCGCTCATTCGGCACATCATTCACTATTGTGATATTAATAATGTAAAAAAATTAATTATAATACCATGAAACCTCCCCCTCTCCCATTTTGGTGTTTGCCCGTTGTTTCACCTGACATCCATTTCAATTCAATTGGAACATTTTATTAATAATGTATATTATTTTGATGCTTGAATAAAGCCATTTTGTAAAGTCTAACTTTTACTTGGCTTGTATGTCTTGAAATACTTGAATGTGTTTTCACTTTTACTCGGCTTGTATGTCTTGAAATACTTGAATGTGTTTTCACTTTTACTTGGCTTGTATGTCTTGAAATACTTGAATGTGTTTTCTTTTGTTCATTAAATTACACTTATGTTGGAAACTATTTTCCTCTATTACTGAATACCACATAAATACATAATCATCTATAAACATGTTAGAGATGATTTTATAAAAATGTTACAGATGATTTTAGTAACATGCTGTTTCATTTTAGGTTTTCATGGTAGGTTTTTAAAATTTGAACAACTTTATTTACCCTATAATACACTAGAATTTGAGAATCCATGTTTCTAACAGTGGACTGATTTTAGTTGTTAAATCCGTTGGTGGATATGAGGCGTGGGTGGCGGTTAAGACCCATGTCGGTGATTTTAGCTACACAGCCGTGAGACAGCTGCTCCTAGGTGACCATTTCGTGACTGTTTAATTTGAGCCTTGAAGAAAACAAATTATAATATTTTGAATTATTTGATATCAAATGGATGGAAATCTTACCATATTTTTTTTTCTTCTGTCTTTCTTTTTATTCTCTCTCCTTTTCTTCCATTCTATTTATTTTTAAAAATTTTCTTCATCTTTTGTTTTTATCTTTATCTTTCTTTTATTCTTTTTACAGCAGCGGTTCTCCACCTGTGGGTTGCGACCCCTTTGTGTGTCGAAGACCAGCGGAAAACACATGTACTTAACAGTTATAATGTAGCAACGAATATAATTTTTGGTTGGGGGTCGACACCGCATGAGGAACTTTATTAAAGGGTCGCGGCATTAAGTAGTTTGAGAACCAATGTTTCTTAATCCCCCCCATACCCCCATTTTTCTTTTAGTTTTTTCTTTCTTTTTGTCTAACTTGAAATAAGAATTCCATTTATTTACTGCCCTCTGGGAGAGAGGAAGATTCCACATTGAAAAATCTTATCATGAACATACCAGTACCAGTGATCAGACGACAGAGTGTTTATTCCCATGAGCCTGTTGGCATTTGTTTAGATCCAGATGATAAGGATAAAGTCTTGATTGGCTTTCTCAGCGGCTGAGATAACAAAGTACAACTTAGATTTAATTTTACCATCCAAATAGATTGACTCTCTTATTGCAAAGTACAACTTAGATCTAAATTTACGGTCAAAAGAGATGGGCTGTCTTATTGCAAAGTACAACTTAGATCTAATTTTACGGTCAAAAGAGATGGGCTGTCTTATTGCAAAGTACAACTTAGATCTAATTTTATGGTCAAAAGAGATGGGCTCTCTTATTGCAAAGTACAACTTAGATCTAATTTTACGGTCAAAAGAGATGGGCTGTCTTATTGCAAAGTACAACTTAGATCTAATTTTATGGTCAAAAGCAATTAGTCCTCTTAGTGACTGAGATTGTAAGGTACAACTTAGATATAATTTTACGGTCAAAAGAGATTGGCTCTTATTGCAAAGTACACCTTGGGCTTAGAAGTAATTTTTCGCTCAAAAGTGATAGGTCAGTTCTAATCATCGGATCTCCAAATTCTGAATACAATTTTTAATCTAACCTGAGTTGGTGAATTCATAATTAGTTTAATTAAGAAGTAATAAGAAAATAACACTTGATTTATTTCACACTCCAGATAAGAAGACAAATATCAACTGAAAGTTATTTATTGACCCGCATATCTGTTGTATAATTGTTAGGCATTTTTGTGTTGAAACTTTGCTTCCACTCTCCAGGCTGTTCATGCGGAAGACATTATTTTAAGATCCACCACAGCTTCCAAAGCTTAAAACTTTCTTAAGTTCTAGTGTAGAAACTGATGATATTATGTCTCTATTTCATTTAGAGGTATCTATTGTTAGGAGCAGACAGGCTGAGTTGAATGTGTGCACTTTTCTGATTTGGAAAGATTCCCCATCAACAGTAGCTCTGCACACCAACACACACACCGTCATATACACACACACAAGCATATATGCACATACACTCACCATCATTGACCCACACAGCATTATATATATACACACCATCATATATACATATATATATATATAATATATACACACACACCATCATCATTATTTTAAAATGAAACTTTTAAAAGCACAAATTAATTAATTTACTTATTTTCCTTCTAACAAACTTGAGTTTAACAAAAAATAAAGTTATCAGTTGAAAAAATCATTGAAGTTGAATTCAGTAATCTAAACAACGAACACTGTTGTCTACACAAAGGTCAACAAACACCAGGTCGAGCACGAGCTGTTGGTATAATATAGACTCTGATTAGTGGGCCACACACCTCTTATCGTATATTTTCTGGCGCTGAGCAATCATGCTAAGGATGAATGTGGTTCTGCTCTGCCTCACCACTGCCCTGGCGCAGGTCGTCTCAGTCACAGCACAGGGCCCACCTGCAGTGTGCATGCCGGAAGTATTCCAGGCCACTGTATATGACATTTACAAAAATGTAAGTACATTTTCCACGGTTTATAAACCCGATATTGCTTGAAATTTGCTTGAAAAAAAACAAACAAACAAAAAAAAAAAAAAAAAATAAAAAAAACAAAAAACAAAAAAAAAAAAAAAAAAAAAAAAAA
>CAXITT010000370.1:170511-237306 GCA_964033795.1 Lymnaea stagnalis | reverse complement strand
CGTCTTAACAACGTTATTTTAATTTTTTTTTTTTTTTTAAATTTAAAGATCAAGGTCAATAATTCATGTTAAGTTTTGTTAAAATGAAAGGAGTACTCCCCCATGAGTTATATTACAATGACAACCACAATTTTTGTTAAAATAAAATAAATGCAATCTTTAAGATTAAAATTGAGGTTTATTTTATGGTAGAATTTTCATACAGTCATATGTCGCTGTGTAATTTGACGTCCATGTAAGTAAGTGTCCTCGGTTCAAATGCCTTTGGAAACATAAAAGTAAAAGACATAGGCCTATGTATCGGTAGATGAGACTGATTGGTGTGTTATTGAGGAGAACCAAACCATCTATTATAATCCAAGCAGCCGTTCATTTACCACTACGGTTGGCTTTTATACACGCCGCTCTTGTCTTTGGAACCACCACTGATCGTATGAGGATGTTGGGATTTCAACAAATTTAAATAATCGGCAGAAAGACTCGATTTTAGATAAACAAATTTATACTGTGCGACTAAAAAGCTGCAGGCATGAAATCTAACCACGATATCAACATTTTCAGGCCATCGTGTATTTTTAACGTCAGCTATACTCGGCTTTAGGTCGCTATGATGTCGTCATCTCATGGTCAACTCGGCTTTAGGTCGCTATGATGTCGTCATCTCATTGTCAACTCGGCTTTAGGTCGCTATGATGTCGTCATCTCATGGTCAGCTCGGCCTTAGGTCGCCATGATGTTCTCATTTCATGGATATTTTTTGTTTCCACCCAGGCTTCGGTTCTTGTTGCATGGGATATCCAAAGAAACTTGACCGTTTCCGTTGCTGAAGGGGTGAGACATGTGTTTGACCTGCATAAGGTACGTATCTGAGGTTGAAACCGCATGTAAAAAGTATTTAGTGTCTGGGCTGTTGGGGCTTAGGACTTGATGATTATTTTTTTTTCAACGACTTGCCAAGGATATAGTAATGGTTATTTAGATTTGAATGTTTTATGTTTGCCTTCCCTTAATTTAATTTTTTTTTTGTGGGTCAGGATGAGAATCGATAGACTTGATAAGAAGCTATTTATGCAGAACATTTGTGAGATTGCAAAACATGCTCTATAACAAAAATACGGGTTGCACATTTCAGAACGAAAATTATCTGATTAAGTCACCAAACGATTGTGTCAAAACTGGGTCAACAGAGGGGAATCCGCTGCCTTTTTTATGTTTACCAGGTGAGTTGCAGGCCTCCCGTTCACCAGGGGAGATGTAGGCCTCCCGTTTACCAGGTGAGTTGCAGGCCTTCCGTTCGCGACGTAACTTGTAGGCCTTCCTTTCACCAAGTGAGCTGTAGGCCTTCCTTTCACCAAGTGAGCTGTAGGCCTTCCTTTCACCAAGTGAGCTGTAGGCCTTCCTTTCACCAAGTGAGCTGTAGGCCTTTTATTCACTAGGTGAGTTGTAGGCTTTCCATTCACCATGTGACCTGTATTCTAAATCAACACATTTTTTCGGACAAGCTTTTAAAATAAACTTACGAAGCTAGATTTTTTTTCTTCCAATATCCATACCCCAATATTCTTAATATTATGTCTTCAGCCTGTTATAACACTATTTTACCGGAGAAGCTTCTCATCAGCGTTAAAGTTCTCCTATAAGTTTCAAGGAGGTGAGAACAAATAAGAAAAATGGAGAGTTCCCTTTTTTAAAGTAACATTTTTTTTTTGCTTCAACTTCAACTTTTTTTCGTCCTATGTCTTATTTTAATGGGTGCTGGGTGGAGATCTTATGGAGATGTATGTACAAGTCATCTTGGGTCCATTTGTACGAACTGCCCGCATATATCCGGTTGTCAGCCCTGCTCCCGTCTACCAATTGAGTTGGTGATTTCCGGTTTACCAGGTGAATTGAAGGACTTCCGTTTGCTAGCAGATTTTGGAGGACTTCCCTTTTGCCAGGCCAATTGAAGGACTTCCGTTTGCTAGCAGTTTTGGAGGACTTCCCTTTTGCAAGGTCAATTGAAGGACTTCCGTTTGCTAGCAGTTTTGGAGGACTTCCCTTTTGCCGGGTCAATTGAAAGACCTTCTTTAAATATTAGCAGATATGTATCCCATTCTCTTTACTCCAAAACAGGTTCTGCTAAACTCGTTAATGATAAGCTGACATCGGGGTTCGGTGGGGACGCTCTCCCTGTTCAGCTTTGGGATCTGGAGCTTCCTAGCAACGCCACCATTAAGGTGGTTCTCACATCCCAGCAGCCACACGTCCCAGTGCTTATATGTGAGTACCCTTTTTAGTCGGGCCTTGTCCGTATGTTAATAATGTCAGTCTTTAATTACACGTGGCAAGTTTTAAAATTTATGATCTTTAATAAGTTTCCAAAGACTTGAATCTGAAACACAAATTTGAGGGATTCTAGTTTGCTTTGAGATCCTTTCAATTTACTTTTAGTTATCCAGCTTATCTTAAAATGCAATGAATTAAGTTCCCATCATCTGTTCAACCTTTTAATCAACTTAAGGCATCAAACTAAATACATGTAGATCAGCGGTTCTCAACCTTTAGCGGTCGAACATCCCGTACGTAGGGGTCGCCTAAGGCCATCCATAAAACACGTTTATGAAATAGCAGTGAAAATAATTTTATGGTTGGGGTGACAACAACTTGAAGAACTGTATTGAAGGGTTGACGGTTGAGAACCACTGATGTAGATCATTATAATATTTCATTGAAAGTATCGAAAGTATTTATTAAATACACACTTTAATTGACCTTGATCTCTTTTAATTTGATTAAGCAAGCAAATCATGTTGTGGTATACGTTGCTATTACTTTTTCTGCTTCATTCCCCCCCCCCCCCCCCCTTTTTTTTTTTTCCTTCCAAAGTCATAGAACAACCCACATTTTTAAAAGCCTATTCCACTTGTATTCCAGCCAGCGCCTCCAGGCCCCCAGTCACCACGACCAGCAGCACAACCCTGCCAGACGGCACTGTACTCAACACATCAGAAACCAACGTGGCACTGGGACTAACGATGCTCTTCACTAATCCGCACACCAGCGTTGATCCGCAACTTTTCCACGTGCCCTTGACGTGTCTGATTTAATCTTCACAGTTCGGGCAGCGCGTCAGGGATTATAAATCCACACAAGCGTGCACGGAGCTGGGGCTCAAACTTATCCATGGATTTTGTCGAACTGTGAGGCTGCTCCAACATTCACATGTCGATGCGTTAATAAATAAATTTATTTGTGCGTTGTGTCAAACTCCTGTTTCTACTAAATTGGTTAATTCATCGAGTTCTTTCAGTCATTGTATTACGTTGTATAGCCAGTGGCGTAGCTAGGGGGGGGAGGGGGTCCAAATTCGAAAGCCCCCCGGCCCCTACTTGAGGGGGGGCCCAAAGGCGTGTCCGAATTTTTTTTACATTAAATGTCGAATGTCAAAATGCAGGGGCCCCTAAAGAGGCCAAACCCCCAGGGCCCCCAAATCCCCCCAAATCCCTGGCTACGCCACTGGTACTAGCACTGAATTAACTCAAGTCCTTTTTCATAATCAATACAAATTTAATAACTCATGTAAATTCACAGACTGTTAATTACACAAACACATGCATATAGCGCGGCTCGCCATCAGAGAGAAATAAAACACAACGTCCTTTTACAAAGATCCTTTCAAGACTGCCCCACGACTAAAATGTACGTCACAATACAGACTAGACAGTACGTCATAATAAGCTTGAAAATCGTCAGTGGGTCAAGCGGGGGGGGGGGGGATAATTCCTAAATTATTTTATCTTTCAACCCCCCCCCCCCAAAAAAAACAAAAAAAAAACAACAAAAAAAAAAAAAACAAAAACAACAACAACAAAAAAAAAAAAACAGAAACCGCGCGTAATCAAACCTAATGTCCAGTCGCAACAATTATTGATGAACTCCAATACTAGACACATTGTAATGTGCCGCTTAACATCAATTCTTAACACTTTTATATTATGTCCGTCATAATATTTCACATTGAGTCACTATTTTTTTCATTTTAAATATTTACTTTGCTTTCACCACATCCTTTTTAAATCTTTTATATTAACTTCGCCTTTCTCCGTGGCTGGCTAGCTGGCAAAACAAACAGACGGCTCATTGACCCACATTGAAGCTATCGAGCTGAACTTGGCGTTGCCGACGACAACGCATTCTATCAAGTTTCCAGTCCCTGTATAAGGGTCGTTCGACCCCACAAAGGGCTCGCGACCCACAGGCTGAGAACCGCTGGCTTAGAGTCACTTAGCGGTACCATCTTACTTCAAAAATATATAAGCTACAAAATGCTTGTGCACGGCCAGGTTAATCCTCGAGGACTGGTGATATCGAAAACTTTGCGAAACGTAACTGGTTTTCCCGCTATCTGAGCACCATCACGCACCACAGACGAACGGGATGCGCCAACACTAACTTAAACAATAACTAAAACCTGTTTGCTACCCACACCTATCGACACAACCAGCACGAATCCTGTGTTATTGTCATTACTTCTTACAGTGGCGGTGTGCCTACGAGTTGAGCCTTTTGGCCCGTTAGAAAGGGCGGTGTGGCTTCAAACACCTTACACGTTAATGGTTAAACAGAGCCCCACCACCGCAACGTTAGATCCAACAAAGTTCGTCTTCAGGACAGAACAAAAAACACCACCGCTTCTTATACTACTGCTACCACTGCAACTACAGCTACACCTACTACTGCTACTACTACTGCTCCTATAGCTACTACTACTTCTACGACGACGACGACTACTACTACTAAACTGCTGTAGCCTCGGGACCAAGCTACTGTAAAACGTAAACAAAAAATAGTTGACAAAGTGCTCGTGCCGCTTGTCCAGCTCGTTGATGGCATCGAATGGGTCGAGGAAAAGGCGTCACAAATCTAAAGGTAAGAATTTTTCACGAACACAATCATACCCGGTACCGGATTGAACATTTTTTTGAGTTTCACTCCAAAGTCCAACAACCCCTCATCCCACCCCCACATTCCCAGCCCCTCTCCAAAACTTACACAAAAAATTTAATAATCGTCTATTTTATTTTTACAAGCACGTCTACTTGAATACAAAGCATTGAGATGGAGGGACGATGACTAGATCGCGAAATGCCGAAGAGAGTGAGAAACTAGTGAATTGAACGGAGAGGTTAAAGATTAGAAGTTAGAAGAAGTAGAAAAGAGAGTGACAGATCGTTATGTAGATAACTCAAGAGTTGTTCAAACTGCACACTTACACTACGAATGTCTTGCTACAGGAACAACGGAAAACACAAACAAACATTTCAAGGGCTGAGGGAAATATGTACGATGAATGTAAAAAACAAATTTTCATTTATTTCGCTCAATAAAAATATCTTATCTTATTTTATCTTATGTATATATTCGCGGGCCAGTGACTTCGTTTATCCGGCCCGCGACTTTGGTTATCCGGCCCTCCAGTGAAATCCGGCCCGCCAGCTTATTAACAGAAATCAATAATATCGTTATTTATTTACAAATTCAATATTGACACAGATCAACATATATATGTGTGTAATCAATGTTCATGCCGTTTTACGACCATTCTTGATTCTTGTTTTAGTTTTAAAATATACTCAATGGAACGTTGTCATATGCCATACGTTAGTATAAATAATACAATTTAAAATTAAAAAAAAAAAAAATAAAAAAAAAATAGGAAATGTGAATTTTAGGTCAATCTGATACAGCTTCAAATAAAATGGTTTGCTATGTGGCCTGTTTTAGCATAAAACACTTTACTAACTGGGCTCATCTTTTTAGTTTTAAAATATACTCAATGGAAAGTTGTCATATGCCATACGTTAGTATAAAAAATACAATTTAAAATTAAAAAAAAAAAAATAAAAAAAAAAATAGGAAATGTGAATTTTAGGTCAATCTGGTACAGCTTCAAATAAAATGGTTTGCTATGTGGCCTGATTTAGCATGAAACACTTTACTAACTGGGCTCATCTAGACAGCCATTTAATGCCAGCTATTTGAAAACTCTACTGTAAAATTGATAAGGCCTTCATTCTTTTATTCACTTAAGAAAAGCTGCAGGCTGTCATACAGCCCACCGAGGAGATCCCTGACAATGATCAAATACTCCACCCAGCCCCAGTGCCTGCGTCAGAACAACAGGAAGTACAACAGCAGGAGCCCAGCTCAGCGCCGGAGCAGCAACAATCCCAACCCCAAGGGTCCCTTGGTCAACCAGATCAACAAGAAAATGCCAGTGACCCCATCACCGTGGCGGGCCGCCCCCAACTGGCCAGCATACTTGACCGCTTGTTCTTCTCGAGGCCACCGGAAATGACGGGGGCGGCGTCGTGTGAAGAGGAAGTAAGACCTTGACCATCCTGTCCATGTGACGCCATTTTTGTCTATCTCCTAATTTTTCAGTTTCCTTTGGGGAGGGGGGGGGGATTTTTTTATTCATGTTTTTATGTAGTTAAAAAAATATCATTAAATTATTATTTTAAAACGTAATTCTTCTAAATTCCACGATTCTCGATAATTTCTTCCGTTGTGTGATAGATCACTTTAGATGCGTCTTTTCAAATGGGGTGGAAAGGGAGGAATCTAAGTTTCCTGTACCATAAGTAACGTCCTACCCTCTTTCCGGCTCAAGTCGATAATGATGTCACACGAAAGAGAGATAACCTCTGTTGGCAGATAGCCTAAGAAAGAAAATGTGATTGTAAATTTGACTTTGTGGTGATTTTTGTTGGCGTCCCGAGAAGGCGATAGAAAACTCTCGAGGTCTCAAATCGCAGCCATAACGATTTCGTTAACATTTTTTTTGATGCATGTCAAGATGTCTAGAGTCTAGATTACTCTAAGACTGATGGACATTTTGCTCACGGTGTTTATTTGCAGGTTATCTGGTTTTACATTACTTCTAAAACATCAAATGTATCCATCTTACATACCCAAGTTTCTTAAACTACCAAATTTATCCATCTTACATACCCACGTCTCTAAAACTATCAAATTTTACCCACATTATATACCCAAGTCTCTAAAACATTAAATTTTACCCACATTACATACCCAAGTCTCTAAAACATCAAATTTTACTCACATTACATACCCAAGTCTCTAAAACATCACATTTTAATTAAATTACATACCCAAGTCTCTAAAACATCAAATTTTACTCACATTACATACCCCATCTCTAAAACATCACATTTTAATTAAATTACATACCCAAGTCTCTAAAACATCACATTTTAATTAAATTACATACCCAAGTCTCTAAAACATCAAATTTTACTCACATTACATACCCAAATTTCTAAAACATCAAACTTATCTACCTTACCATAGTAGAGTCTCTAAAACATTACATTTCCACATCTTACATCACCCGACACACATGTATCTTAAACATCACATTTTACGTCACCGACACACCATTTTTACCCAAAAGATCATCACAATTACACACATTACGTCACCGACACACCATTGTACCCAAAAGATCATCACATTTACACGCATCACATCACCGTGACAAGCGACATGACAGACGATGTCTATGAAATGAATGACCGGTTCCATGCCTTTATCTTCACTGCCGCTGTAGATGAGTCGTGTGGCGTGCCTGTCTGTGGCGGCCAGCATCGGCCACGTTGAAGGGGTCAAGAAGTTGTTGGAGGAAAACCTGGACGTCAACACGCGCTCAACGGTGAGACAATGGTCGAATGATGCCCTTAATGACATGGTCGTTTGATGCCCTTGATGACATTGGATTCTGATGCCCTTAATGACATGGCCGTCTGATGCCCTTCATGACATTGGCGTCTGATGCCTTTGATGACATGGGTGTCTGATGCCCTTGATGATATGGGCGTCTCATGCGCTTTATGACAATAGGGTCTGATGCCCTTAATGGCACGGGCGTCTGATGCCCTTAATGACATGGGCGTCTAATGCCCTAAAGGACATGGGCGTCTGATGCCCTTGATGATATGGGCGTCTGATGCGCTTGATGACATGGGGTGTTTGATGTCCTTGATGACATGGGCGTCTGATGCCCTAAATGACATGGGCGTCTGATGCCCTAAATGACATGGGCGTCTGATGCCCTAAATGACATGGGCGTCTGATGCGCTTGATGACATGGGGTGCTTGATGTCCTTGATGACAAGTTTTTTCCCCATTTCTGTCAATGACCAATGCACCAACTCTTCTGTGAATCAAAAGTTTCAATATTTTTCTTCGACAGTTTCGATCACCCACACCATCCACCCCCCCCCCCCCCCCCATTAGATCAGTTTTGTTATAAACTTAGATCCACGGAATTATCTCATGGGTCACACACTTTGTAAAGGGGGGGGGGAATAGGATTTAATCATTAATCATTTTATTTACTGGTTTAATCAGGCTGGGCTGATCTCGTATTCTTTTTTTGTACTTACGATTATTTTAATTATATAATCACTCTTGCGTGCCATGTATGTTCTGTTTTATATTTGAGTTGATACTTTTTCTTGTGACATTGCTATACCCCAAAAAATTTGTGATGACGGCAGTGGAAAAATGTTGTGACAGCTTAGCCGTGAAATCAAATAAGAAACCATGATAACAGTAAATGGCGTGTGGGATGTTTGAAGACCGTTTGGTTGAGAGAGTCCTCCTTCATTTTAATTAGAGATGTTTGTGCTTTGTTTAAAAAAAAACAACAAAAAAAAAAACAGCAGTCTTGTAACACTTTGTTACACTCTCGCAGGGCTGTCTCACTGTACTCCAGAGTGCCGTATCCTGGAAACACCACACCATAGCAGAGATGTTGCTACAGAAGGGAGCAGACGTGGCTGACACTTCAGATGTACAGAATTTATTGGTTTTATTCCTCATTAAAAAAAACAAAAAAACAAAGAAGAAATATTGACCTTAATTTTTTGGACTAACGGGTGTAGCCATGAAAGTATAGAACCATTTAATCTTTAGAAAATTTTATTGGAAAAAAAAAAAGAATTATCTTTAATGAAATTATGAGTCTAAAAGATGTAGCAGCTGAATTAGTTTCTTTAAAATAATTTTTTTTGTGACAACTATGAGGAGCTAGGAACACAAATGACTGAGTAGAAAGTTGTAACATTAGACTATAAATAGATGGTGCGTTCATTGACGTAGTCATGACCAGAAATATAGTTGAAACAGCAGATGACGTCACGCAGCTATCGGACTATATCTCAGTGATGCGGTGGCGTACCTAAGCGCTGCAAAGTGGGTGACTGCCCGGAGGCGGAACTTTTGGGGGTTTCATATTGAAACATTATATACAATGACTTGCGCATGTGTGTTAAGGGGCTCACTTTTGGGAGTTCGCTCCAGGCAGCTATTAGTAAAGGTACGCCATTGTAGAGATATACCATGTGGCCGATCCCCCAAATACCCGTAAAGCTGTCCTTATTGTGATGGTAGAGTCTCGACGCCGGCTTAGTGACAATGAATAGATACAGAGAAACTTAATAAGACTAAATCTTTCGTTTACTGACGAGACATGCCTGGAGGGGGGGTTTTCCCGATGACTTTCATCTACACTCTCGTACGCTTGGGTCACGCTAACGGATATGCTAAATTTAACCATTGTGGAACAGGCTGGACAGAACAGCTTGATGTTAGCAGCCGCCAACGGTGACGTCACAATGATGACCCTTCTCTGGAACTACAAGGGGCCCACCTTGGACATAAATGCAGCGGACAAGGTGAATACAAAGCGAAGGGAGCACATTATTAAAACTAAGCTATCTACAAAGTTGGGGGGGGGGCTCTATTTAAATAGGGGCCGCCCTCCTCAATTAACGTATTTAAAACAAAAGAAAAAATGAGGAGTTTGATGACGAACACCAACTTGATCTACAAGCAACGGTCTTCTTTTCTTTTTTTTTCAGAATGGTAATCCAGCTTTACATCTGTGCACCCAGGCCTCCTGCAAGGAGGGCGTAGCTTTTCTGCTCAACAGGGGCGCCGATTGTTATATGAAAAATACCGTAAGTTTGAAGTCGTTGGATGCCTTTGTGTTTCGTCCGTGACGCCCACCCATTGGCTGACGCCCACCCATTGGCTGACGCCCACCCATTGGTTTCATACCCACCCATTGGTTGACGCCCACCCATTGGTTTCCGCCCACCCATTGGTTTCACACCCACCTATTGGCTGACGCCCACTCATTGGTTTCACACCCACCTATTGGCTGACGCCAACCCATTGGTTTCACACCCACCCATTGGTTGACGCCCACCCATTGGTTGACGCCCACCCATTGGTTTCACACCCACCTATTGGCTGACGCCCACTCATTGGTTTAACACCCACCCATTGGTTGACGCCCACCCATTGGTTAACCAAAAGTTACGCCGTACATATAAAGGATGGCATCCCATATAAGGTTGACCTAACTGCCAGCAACGTTTTCCTAACGTACGTTGACAGTATGCCACAGAACGTAAATAACGTAAATAAAAACTACAATCCATCATCCGATCTCGATTCGGTTAATTCAGGTCCCTAAATCAAACACCACTCTTGTATCTATTGCCTGAAGATAAAACGATAAAAGAAATGTCGCGAACAATTGTGCAGGAGCATTTTGAAATTTATGCTTTCGACTTTTGATACGTTCAATATCAAAGCCGTGAATATCCCGTGCTGTTTAGAAATCTTTTAATGTGTTCGAACATCTGGTGCTATTTGGGAAATCGTTGTATGCGTTTGAGCAGCTAGTGCTATTTGGAAATCTCTTTAGGGGTCTGAGCACCTGGTGCTATTTGGAAATATTTGAATGTGCCTGAAATCAAAGTGCTAATTAGAATTCTTTTGTATGTGTCTGAGCACCTATTGCTATTTATGTGTCTTTGTATGTGTCTAAGCACCAAGTGCTTTTTAGAAGTCTTTGTATGTGTCTGAGCACCCAGACTTATTTGGAATTCGTTGAATGTGTCGGAGGGCCTAGTGGTATTTAGAAATATTTTTATGTGTCTGAGCACCTAGTGCTATTTAGAAATATTTGTATGTGTCTGAGCACCAAGTGCTATTTAGAAATATTTGTATGTGTCTGAGCACCAAGTGCTAATTAGAAATCTTTTGTATGTGTCTGAGCACCCAGTGCTATTTGGAAATTTTTAAATGTGTCTGAGCACCCAGTGCTATTTGGAAATATTTGTATGTGTCTGAGCACCAAGTGCTATTTAGAAATATTTGTATGTGTCTGAGCACCAAGTGCTAATTAGAAATCTTTTGTATGTGTCTGAGCACCCAGTGCTATTTGGAAATTTTTAAATGTGTCTGAGCACCCAGTGCTATTTGGAAATTTTTAAATGTGTCTGAGCACCCAGTGCTATTTGGAAATTTTAAAATGTGTCTGAGCACCCAGTGCTATTTGGAAATTTTAAAATGTGTCTGAGCACCCAGTGTTATTTGGAAATTTTAAAATGTGTCTGAGCACCCAGTGCTATTTGGAAATTTTAAAATGTGTCTGAGCACCCAGTGCTATTTTGAAATTTTAAAATGTGTCTGAGCACCCAGTGCTATTTGGAAATTTTAAAATGTGTCTGAGCACCCAGTGCTATTTGGAAATTTTAAAATGTGTCTGAGCACCCAGTGCTATTTAGAACTATTTTGTATGTGTATGAACACCTTGTGTTTTTTAACAGAAATTTCGTTCATATTTAAAATGCCTAATGACATCAGAATTTTGTGTTGGGGAAACAGCTTGGGCAGACAGCTCTGCACAAAGCCGCCAGCCAGGGTGACCTTGAGATATGTGACCTCTTCCTGAAGCACTTTACGTCTGCTGACGCCGAGAACGGCGAAGACGTCACCGCAGCCAGGGGCGTGTTGTGTGAAGATCAGGCAAGTGGGTTGCAATAAGAGAGCAGATGATGTCTCTGTTAGCGATGTTAAGTTTGTGGGAATCAGATGATGGGGTGCTGAAGTTAGTTTCTCTGTTTAGGGATGAGGTGATGGGGTGCTGAAGTTAGTTTCTCTGTTTAGGGATGAGGTGATGAGGTGCTGAAGTTAGGTTCTGTGTTTAGATATGAGGTGATGGGGTGCTGAAGTTAGTTTCTCTGTTTAGGTATGAGGTGATGGGGTGGTGAAGTTAGTTTCTTTGTTTAGGGGTGAGGTGATGGGGTGATGAAGTTAGTTTCTCTGTTTAGGGGTGAGGTGATTGGGTGCTGAAGTAGGTTTCTCTGTTTAGGGATGAGGTGATGGGGTGATGAAGTTAGTTTCTCTGTTTAGGGATGAGGTGATAGGGTGCTGAAGTAGGTTTCTCTGTTTAGGGATGAGGTGATGGGGTGATGAAGTTAGTTTCTCTGTTTAGGGGTGAGGTGATTGGGTGCTGAAGTTAGTTTCTCTGTTTAGGGGTGAGGTGATGGGGTGCTGAAGTTAGTTTCTCTGTTTAGGGGTTAGTTGATTGGGTGCTGAAGTTAGTTTCTCTGTTTAGGGATGAGGTGATGGGGTGATGTAGTTAGTTTCTCTGTTTAGGGGTGAGGTGATGGGGTGATGAAGTAGGTTTCTCTGCTTAGGGATGAGGTGATGGGGTGCTGAAGTTAGTTTCTTTGTTTAGGGATGAGGTGATGGGGTGCTGATGTTAGTTTCTCTGTTTAGGGATGAGATGATGGGGTGCTGAAGTTAATTTCTCTGTTTAGGGATGAGGTGATGGGGTGATGAAGTTAGTTTTTATGTTTATAGATGAAATAAGAGGTGCTAAAGGTATGTTATTTAAAAAAAATAAAAAAATTCAACTCCTTATAAGAATGGTGCACTGCGATAAAGCTTTTAAGTAGATTAAAGAGACACAAATAATTTGTGTAAATAAAACAATAAATGATTAGTTCAGCTTTAATCATGATTATACAAAAAATAAACTCAATCGTTTCCGCAAATGCCTTCATCGGTAAAAAGATAATTTTACATTAAATTAAAAAAAAAAATATACATGTGTATGTTTGTCCTACTAATGCCTAAAAATGAAAGAAAAGAAACTGTTAATTTAGTTATCAGATCATTTGAGTCAGTCCTGGTGATACGATGTTAATAGCCTGCAAAAGAATTATAGATAGAAATGTATTTTTAAACAACACATCTCGCACTTCTGAGAAAAATGTCACAATAAGGACGGATCAACCTTTCTAAAGCTACATTTAGAACACATGCAAAAGACAAACGAAATACTACATAAAACATACACTAAAACGGCAACTTTACCTAATAGGAATAATAAAATCAAGTAAAGAGATACACGTTTTAGAGCAAATGTCGGTGCATATTTCAGAGCACATGTAGGTACATACTTCAGACCACATTATGCGGGTGCACATTGCAGAGCTCATGTAGGTACTAACTTCAGAGCTCATGTAAGCACACACTTCAGAGCACACGTGTACACAAATGAAGGAGAGGTGTCGTGTGTGTGTCACTGCCCCCACAAGATGAACAGCGTAGTGATAACATTGTTAGCCTCTTGATAAATACCGGTATGACAATAGATAACAGTACTTAAGGTATGTTGTGCAATTTAAGCCCTGGAAAACTAATGCAAATTTCTTGTTTTAGGAAGGAAGGACCCCCATATGTGAAGCACTGAGGAACCAGCACCTGGTGGTGGTGAAGCTGCTGATGGACGCCTGCAGCCTGCAGGAAACGCTGGACTTCTATGTGGTGAGCTGTGTGTGCGCTGATGCATGTCAGATGGGATAGCAGCAGACAAAAGAACATAATCTCCTTTAATGGGATAGCCACAGAGAACACAACCTCATCTCCTCAGACGGGATAGCCTCAGAATTTTTCCTTCCTCAACACCCAATTAAAAAAATGTCCAGCGGTCATTACTGTCTCAAAATATTGACAAAATATTGACAAAATATTGACAAAATATTGACAAAATATTGACAAAATATTAACAAGATATTGTCCAAAAATATATCATAGCAACAGTTTTTTTAATACGAAAGTCTCTATCTTTTGGTTACCGGAAATTTGATCGAAAGGAATTTCGTCGACGGTAAATTGATCAACGGTAATTTGATCGAACGGAAATTTGATCGAAACCTTTTTTCAGTTCACACGTTAAAATTTTCGCCAAATTTCTTTTTGAACGCACTATATTATATAGTAAAACAAAATAATGCGTTCAAAAAGGAATTTGAAACAAAATTTTAACGTAATAAACGGAATAAAAGATTTGACCTAATTTCCGTTCGATTAAATTACCGTCGATCAATTTACGGTCGACGAAATTTCTTTCGATCAAATTTCGGGATACGCTATCTTTTACCTGCAAGCGCAGCTGGCCTGTCTTTTACAAAGCCTTCAAATATCTCTTTGAAAAAAAAAAGAACAAAAAATAAATAAATAATTCTCCTTTACAAACATTTATGACGATTATGACGATGATAATGTCTCTCAATGCCGTAATTTCCTGTTATTCTTCTTCTGGTATTGATCCACACAAGTTGTCTTAGGTCTAATGTAAACTGTCAACAAGATTTTCTCGTACTGTGCTGTCTCCGTGTTGCCACGGATCAATGTAAACACTCTGCAGACGTTCATTTAATTCTCCAACAGAGGCGAATACAAAGGTTGTGCAGTCTGACCCCGGCTGACCCAGCCCTTGACATTCAGTCCATTTTGGGGTCGCTGTTGCTGGTCGTGAAGAGTCTTCAGAAGGACTACCTCCGCCAGATGGCTCGCGCTGACCCGATCAATCACCTGGTACAGGCCATCCGGCTCCACGTGACGTCCCCTAGGGTAGGTCATCTGTGACAGGTCATTGGGGTAGGCCAACTGTGAAAGGTCATTGGGGTAGGTCATCTGTGAAAGGTCATTGGGTAGGTCATCTGTGTAAGGTCATTGGGGTAGACCAACTGTGAAAGGTCATTGGGGTAGGCCAACTGTAAAAGGTCATTAGGGTAGGCCAACTGTGAAAGGTCATTAGGGTAGGCCAACTGTGAAAGGTCATTAGGGTAGGCCAACTGTGAAATGTCATTAGGGTAGGCCAACTGTGAAAGGTCATTAGAGTAGGCCAACTGTAAAAGGTAATTGACTTTGAGTGTTGTTGTTTTTGTCCTGAGATGTAATGGTGAAATGATTTGCAATGTACACAATTTAAAACATTTAAAAAATACAAATGTTTTGGACTGAAATTAACAAAAAAAACAACGAATGATAGACTTGATGAAGAATGGAACAAAATATGTTTATTCTTGCTGATAAATGACATGGTTTATTTTAATGTTTGCAATTTTTAAGACGGGTTAATTTATAACTATGTTTTTAACAGTTGTTTAAAAAAAAAACTGGTTAGAAAATGGACTAAAGAGAGGAAAACTACGGCTTAACCGAGTGCAGTTGTTATTTGTGTGTGTGTGTGTGTGTGTCTTCTTACACCGGGCTCGGATATTTTGAGAAATAGGCCTACAAACCTGCCGGCCTTTAAACAATAGTCCTACAGACACTCCTACACCATACAAGTGGCTCTTTAGTGATTAATATAGTAGTCACCTCGCACCTACTATTTTTCTTTACCTGAGTTCACACGTCACGTATGACATCCTTTTCCCACTCAGTACCATTAATACAAAACATGTGGAGTTTGGGGGTGGGGGTGGTTTCGAAAAGGAAGCAGGACACACCAGAAGGAACAACCAAAAAAAAAAACAAAAAACAAAAACAAATTTACGGAGACCACATGGATCAGATTTAACGGAATTTCAGTGACGTAACAAACACAAAGTCTCACTAAAATCCACGTCTTCATTTGTGTTAATGATTTTTACTGGCTCCATGAAATCAGTGCCACACCCCCCCCCCCCCGACAGACTATTTATAAAACAAAAAAATTACAGTTAAAAATTGCTAGAAAATTGTTAAAAAATAGATAACTGTTAGAACATTGTTATAACATTGTAAGAATATTGTTATAGCATTGTTCAAATATTGTTAGAATATTGTTAGAAAATTGTTAGAGCATTTTAGAACATTGTCGGAACATTGTATCATAATTGAAAAACCTTATCAGAAGAGTGTTAGAACATTGCCGGAACACTGTATCACATTTGAAAAACCTTATCACAAGAGTGTTAGAACATTTTCGGAATAATGATGTTGATTTACAAAAAAAAAAAAAAAGAGTTCACAAGCTTTTCAGCCAATCAAAATACCAAATGCTGTGATTATTAAAAAAAAAAAAAGAATGCATTTTAGTACGCCTAAATACGTTTGTTTGATCCATGCGTCTGGGTGGCGGAGCGGTCAAAGCGCGTGTGGTCCTCTACTAGAGGTTAGCGGTTCAATTGCCCTATAAAGCTTGGCGGTAGATAAAGACTTTTTAACCCATAAAACAAATCTCACTCCAGCTCCAATAACAAATATACTTTTAAAACATGCGTAATAAATATTGTCATCCTTGCCGTATTCATTATGTTACCTACAGAAATTCAAAAGGCAGGCAGGGAGGATTTTTACACCCCCCCCCACAAAAAACTCCTAAAACCACCCAACCCCTCCTTTTTTTTGTAGACGCCCCTGGTTGGATAATTGACGTGATTTTCCAACGTCCCCATTATGAATTTGAACATTTTTGTTTGTTTGTTATTGCCAGGTTTTGTCCACCGCCTGCTTGATGATCAGTCAGCTGATCTGGAAGGATTGTCCCGAGGATGTGACGTCACAGGAAGACCCACCGTCCGTGCCGGAAGACGCAAAGAACGCTGACACCAGAGATGAACTTTTGCAACAGTTCCTAGAGTGCAGAGGTGGGTAAGGAAAATCCTCCAAGGAGAGGGTGGTGCATCGCCTCTGAAGTTGCCTTAGAATCTGGTGTGCGGACTATTTTTGGATGTACCGTCATTGGAAGCGTATAATGTTCGGACAGGACATTTTTGTTGTTGAAAACAGTTAAGATAATCAGTGACTATCATAGGCGTAGCTAAGGGTGGAGGGACAGATGTCCCCGGGCGCCAGACTGATTGATGAAAATAATGGGTTTGAGAGTTGCAAAAATAAACGGAGGCGCTTTACAATGAATCTGTCCCCCGGCCGCAAAACACTCTAGCCACGCCTCTGGTGACTATAAGCCAGGCTATCCGCGTCCACTGCTTATCAGTGGGGGGGGGGTCCTTGATCCTGGTTTTGACTTTAACGGTTACGAATACGTCGGCCCGGGGTCCTGGACGCTGTTCTTCGTGAGCGGCCGGTCAAGAGCGTCCTGCTCAGTACCGCTTCAGCAGATATTTATGTCGGTGACTATAAGACGTTTTTAAAGTCCTGGGCTCTAGAAATACGCTGAGGCTTATATTTAAACTTTGTTGAGAAAATCGCACCAAAAAGAAAAGTTACGACAACGAGACGTAGACTAACCCAATTACGCCATAGAAGAATGAATGTGATCATGCATAGCTCTAAACATGTGAATGGGCCATTGGGTTCGGGAAAGGGGGTATGCAGTTTTTCCGTAAGTTTTTAGAGCTCTGCAGCGAATAGGAAATTGTCAAAGCGGCAAAGGCTCCAATTCTACGAGTTTGTTTAAAATAGAATAGAACACAATTGGATTGTTTAAAATAGAATAGAACACAATTGGATTGTTTAAAATAGAATAGAACACAATTGGATTGTTTAAAATAGAATAGAACACAATTGGATTGTTTAAAATAGAATAGTTTAAAATTGGATTGTTTAAAATAGAACAGTATAAAATTGGATTGTTTAAAATGGAACAGTATAAAATTGGATTATGGAAAAGAAAGGCATTAGTTAGGTCTGAGTGGAAGGAAGTGGTGAGGCATGCCAAAGCCCTACATGGGCTGTAGCGCCACAGGGATGGATGGATGGATAAAATTGGATTGTTTGAAATAAAATAGTATAAACTTGATATGTTTAAAATATAATAGTATAAAACTGGGATGTTTAAAATAGAAAAGTATAAAATTGGAATGTTTACAATTGAATGGTATAAAATAGAATGTAACCTGCAGGTCCAGATGTTGTCATGGAGAAGCTGAGCACCAACGTGTTCACGGCCCATGACACCTACATCATCGTCAGCACTCTACTTCCGGTCATGATTTTGGCTAGCAGATCAGCAGGTCGGGCGTGGCTTGGACAGAACAGGTGAGTTACAAAAATAGGTCAACACAGGTGAATTATGAAAACGGGTCCAAAACCTCGGAAGAAGACTACAGAACATACAGGTCAAGGATAAATAGAAACACATCAACATCAACCAGTTAACTGTTTTTAATCATCATTTTAAAAAAAACATGTATGTAATATTTTAATTTTTTTTTTCATAAAGGAATAAAAAGCTGATCATATTAACATTAATTATGAAATTTATTTAAATGTATGCCAAATACTGGCCTCTAGTTAGTCTTCGTTGCTTTATTACTGTAAAGAATAGTTTTACGTTTAGGAAAAAAAACTCAATAAGGTGTCAAAATTATAAACTACATAGGAGTTATTCAGGGGCGTCATTTTGGGATTTTTTCGGGGTGGGGGGGGCAAAAACCAAAACTTGGTCGGCTTGTTAAGTTGTTTATTACTGGGCCACAGTATATAGGAATTTAATGAAACTTGAAAATTCAATGGGTTGGGGGGGGGGGGCAAATACCTTATCCTGACCTACACAACTGACTCCCTGGAGTCGTTAATACCGTGTTTGCTGACTAATATAAGATAAAAACCAAAACTTGGTCGGCTTGTTAAGTTGTTTATTACTGGGCCACAGTATATAGCAATTTAATGAAACTTGAAAATTCAATGGGTTGGGGGGGGGGCAAATACCTTATCCTGACCTACACAAGTGACTCCCTGGAGTTGTTAATACCGTGTTTGCTGACTAATATATCTCAGTCGTATTATTAATTACCCACGCTGTGAATATCATCTCTTGCAATCTTTCAAGTGGGAATCTGAGTTTCTACAAGGAGCTGCTGACACGAAACAAGACGTTCATTACGCACATCAACCTCAGCAACCATCTGGGTCAAGGTCTTCAGGTGGGTCACGTGATCAAGACGTTCCTGAGTTTCGTCGAGGGCATTGAAGCCAAGGACAGGGAGCAGAACCTGGCCGAGCTGCTCGAGGAAGAGGAGAGGGACAGGATCAAGAGGGAGAAGAAGAAACGGAAGCGGCAGAAGAAGCACGGCAAGACCGCAAAGTCCGAAACACCCCAGCCGTCCACGGCCGACGGGAGCACAGACGAGGAGGCGGGGGGACATAACCGCGCCTGGGCGGGAGAAGGCTGCCGGGGCGCCGATCTATTCTCCCAAGCGGCGGAAACGGTTTCGGACAAAGACCAGGTGCAGCTGTACTTCCAACAGAAGCAAGATCCACAACCGCCGCAGCCTTTTCCCGCCTTGCACGGCCCCATCGGGCGGGAGGCGCAGATCGTGACGAGGAAAGCTTTTCCTTCGGAGACTTGCCTTACGGCGGAGAAACTCCCGGACGACGATGCCAAATGGTGTCCGCCTTCCGTGGCGGAGGAGTTCCCTCCGATTTCCGGAGGATCTGAAGACAGGGTCAACTCGGATGCCAACGACGGCTGGGTCAAAGTGGAGAACAGGAAGCAGAGCTGCAGGAACACGGCTAAGCTAGCGGCGCCGTCTGCCATCAGCTCCAACGCGGTCAAGGCTCAAGAGTTCCCCAGGCCCGCGCCCATGCGGTGGGCAGACGTTGCCAAAATCGGCTGCGCTAGAGACAGCGGGACCCGAAACTTCACCGTGTTACTGGGCGATGTGGGACGAAGTGGGTCCCACGACTACTACAAGCTATCGAGCCTGCCCAGGAGCACGGATGTGCCAACGAGCGCCGGAAGTGAATCGGAAGAAACAAAACAAAGAACAGAAGAGGACGGGGCTGATTGGCAGCAGATAGCCCGAAACGCTTTCGTCGACAACATGTCCGTCAAGGAACCCGAGGCTGAGCAGGCCACGCCCACTCCCGTCTCTTCAGATTGCGAGAGCGACGAAGTCTCGTCCACGGCATCATCGGAATGCCCGTCGGGCCTGTCGAGCTGTCTCAAAAACTCCGTGGCTGAGGATTTCAACCTGCTGGACCCACCCCTGTCGAAGCCGATGTCCAAGTCTAAAGAGTTCCCCTCCTTCGCTCGCACTTTTTCGAATTTCTGCGATGACTCCAAGGAGCAGAAATTGTTTTCATTCGATGACATGGGCGGATTCTTGGGTCAGAAAAATGTCCAGGAGCCGACATCGACGAACAAAAACCACCATAAGCACGATGAGAAACAAGATGGCAGCTCTCCTTGGAATTGGGTGGAGTCCAAATCGTCTCTGCTATTTTCTAGCTCCTGGGGTTCTAGTTCAAGGCCGAGTCCTGTTGACATGTTGGGGCTTAGTAACCTGCAGCCGGGCGAATGCAACGTTGAAAATATTGACGGCGGTTCGTCCAGACCCAGAACTCCACCGTTACTGTCGACGCGAAACCTGCCAAGAGACATGCTGAGTGATTTGAGGATCGCTCCATTTACGACCGGTGATGTCCCCGAGGCCCTGTTCCAAAGGTCAACCAAAGAAAATATATCGGATAGGTTGAAGCCTATGTTTGACGGTACCTATCAGCACAAAAATCTCTACTTCGACCAGGGCTGTGCCTTGCAGCAATGGCAGACGGGGCAGCTGTTGCAGCTCGAAGCGGAGAAATCCCAGTGGGCGGGGAAGGAGTCTCGACTCAAACCGATCACCCGTACTCTGGGCAGCACCACCTGGGGTGACTTGATGAGATTGGAAAACCACAACGTGACGGCGTCCCAGCAGCAGGCCGCCCAGTGCTACATGCCGAGCTTTGCGAGCATGTCCAGCGCCGTGGAGAACAACCCGATCGTTACGTCCGTCGTCGAGTCGGTTTTGACCCCCACCGTGACGTCATTGTCAAGTTTTGCCGTCGATTCAAAACCACCCACGTACAGCAGCAAAGTGACAGACGTCCCTTCTCCACCGCCTGGCTTTCAACTGCAGAAGCCCAACCCAATGAGGGCGCTGTCCTTAGACCAAACCCTGGCGCTGCTGACGTCTCAAACCTCATTTCCGCTAAGATCCTCTGCCGGGAATTCTGGGCAGGTGGTGGGTCAAGAATCTGGCGCGCACAGCTTCTTCCCGTTGACCTCAAATTCGTCGGACGCGCTCGCAGACTACGACCCGAGACAGTCGGACAAACATGTCTTGTTTGGGGCTCCCAGGTCAAGGTCGCCGATGGTGGGCGTCGTCGGGCCTTTCACGAAGATCGCCACGTCCGACGAGGACGGTCTGACCACGCAGCGGCGTCATCTTTTCTCGGTGAGCGCGGCACCCGTCTTCACTGTGCCAAGCTCCCTCTCAACACTGTCCAACAGCTCTGTCAGTCGGGCGTCCATGGCACAGTCAGTGTTTGGCTTGCCCACTTGCTCTTCACAAGTTCTTCCAGGTAATACTCATGAAACGTTGATCCGTTCTTTGGTACACAATACTTGATCTTCTTTTACAAAATAGCTTGATTCGTCTGATTATCATCTTAATATTCAAACTTGAAAACAAAGTAGTATACCGGTCGTAAGTGGCGTTTCATTAAAAAAAAAAATTACTATTTTTAATTCAGGTAATCCAAACTTACTTATAATAGTCAAAACAGCAGAAAACATCTTTTCGTTCTATAGGGGTAAAATATTTTAAATGGAGAGGCGATCGCATATTAAACATTGAAAAATTGTCTATTCTTAGTGTCCGGAAGGATATTTGAACTGAATTGTGTTACTTGAATCTAGCAAGTCCCACACCATTTCGTACAATGTAGTTAAAAACATAATCATTGTGTTTGATAAATCCATAACTGTCACCAGGTAATGGAAACGCCGGCAACTGGACGGACCGCCCTACGTACACATCCGGCACGCTGGACAGGTCAACGCTTTTAACCGGCGCATGCGCACAAAACTTCTCCCCATTTCTGTCTTCCTCCGCCACCACCGCAGCGTCCGCCGGCCTGGTCGACTTCTCGTCCATCCTCACCGGCCGCGTGCAGTCACGACCTGCTGCACGGCGGGCCCCAGAAAGCCTGAGCGCCCTTCAGAAACGTCCGGCTGACACGCCGCTGATCTCATACCAGGACGCAGTGGACACCTACCAGCGGCGGAGCGCCGAACAGTTCGTCTTGCAGCAGCAGCTCCAAGAACGCCAGAACGCGTGCTGCACCGCGGCGGCTCAGCAGCTTTACAAACTACCGAAGAGCGTCCCCGGCTCACAGCAGCAGAAGACGCCCTTGAACTTGCTCCAGCAGCGGCAGCATCAGCATCTCCGCCTGTACCCGGGCCAGCACCGTCAGCTGAGCCCCCCTGTTCTGTTCCCGAGCGATCTCCGGGACGAGCCGGAACCGAGGGCGGCGGAGAAACAAAGCTTCCCGGCGTTTCACGAGTCGTCGTCAAATGACCTACTTTCGGACTTGTTCGCTGACCCACTTTTGGTGGAGAGAATAGCCATAAACCAGGTGACCATGAACATTTTGTAATATTTATTTTACACTCTCTCTCATTCGCGTGTCATTAAATTTAACCTCTATAATTGTTAAAAATATATAGCTAGCACTCTAAATGTGACATGATTTAAACGCTTCATATTACATCATTTAAACACTCCATATTAAATCATTCAAACGCTACTCATCTTAAGTGTTTTTCTTCCAGATTCGCCAACAATTCCTCATTCACCAAGCAAACTGCCTGATGAGAGACACCGCCATGTGGGCGCTCAGAGATTCGGTCTACGGCAACGACATGGAATATTACGCTTCTTTGTACAGGATCAAGATTAAGGACATTCTTATCGGAACCATGCCAACGGAGGCGTGCAGTGGTCAGTTCCTCGCAGCATTTATTTAGTGTTGGTTAATGTTTGAAGTGAGCCATAGCTACTTAAGGTATATGTCAGTGAGAAGCGAAAAGATCCTCCTAGTTCCGTCCTGCGCAAGCTAGTGTTTCCGGCGAACGCCAAGGGATCCCGCGGTCTATTGTCTGATTCCGCTTGGAACCGTCTACACACTAACAGGTTTTTTTTCCAGGGTCCGTGCTCGACGATTTGTCTCTAGGTCTCTCAATGGCTTTGTTTTCGCAGCCGTGGGGCTTCCTGTCTGAGCGATGTCTTGGGAAGTGATTTCAGCTGGAGCTCTGCAGACGAGACCTGTAGCCATTTCCATTGTGACGCCCCTGCACAGTGTGTGGCAATTAACCGACGGCCCCGCTGACGTTCTGTTTTCAGTGTGGAAAATAGGGTTATCTAAGGTTTTGAGCTACGTCCCAGCTCTTTGGAGCTTAACATGAAAAGAAAGAAAAGACGTAGACTCTGTGGCGGAGGTAGGGTTGGCGCCGATAGGGTCGGGCAGATAATTTGTCTACCCTCAATTCTTCCGCACGAAAAAATAACAAAATCCGCAGTGTTCCCAAAATACAACCTCTACATATTATTTTTAAAAAAAGTGAAGCCACGACACGGCATTGCCTTGCCTAAGCAACTGGTTGGAATCTCAAGGTTTGAAAAAGAAGTTCATGCTGAAGGTATTCAGAACATCCCCCATCTGCCAAAAGAAACTCGCGTATGTACTTGCTTATAACCTTTCACTACGGGGAAAAGACCACAAATTTGCCGTTTAAACACTGGGGTTGGGTGTAAATAAATCAGTATTTGAGATATTTGGGGGAAAAAATGTCGAGTATAAGGATGTGTTCACAACGCTTTGATGACGTCATCAAAATAAGCTGAATGCCACTTTTTCTTGTCACCTTTCAGGAGATGGCATGGCTGGCAGCAGATGTGACCTTGACCGACACAACCTCGCGGCTTCTCGGAACGCGTACAATCAAGATTGCCGCTGCTTGTCGCCGGACCGGGATTCGACCACGGAGAGATCCAGCAGGTAAACAGTGGCACGTGTAACCACAGGGGATGGGTGTGGGCTCAACAACCACGCCATCCCATACAATCTGGTCGTGATGCGGAGAGGCTGCAATCAGGTTAGACAAATGGAAATGAGCAAAACATAGAATGAGAAAACCGAAAAAAAAAGAGAAAATAACGCAACTAAAAAAAACGAATGTGTCGGCAAGAAGCCTCCACCAGCGAACAAACAACTGTAAAAACAGAATTAAATAAAAAATAACACTCAGGTGCCATGCAGTGTCCGAGAGGTTACTGGTTTTCCTTATATTTATGGTCGTCATTTTCGTCCAACTGATGAGTTGCTTTTTTTCTCCTCGTCACTAACCCTAGCCACACCACTGATTTATTTCCTTTTATAAGTTTGTCCGTCTGAATTTTTATGAAACACCGGTGTATCATCAAAAAACAAACTATGTACATTCCCCCCCCATAACAATGACCCCCAGGAGATGGAGGGACGCCATAAACCGCATCCTGGACACGCCCTGGACAATGCGACGTCAGTATGGGGACATCGTGCTGCCCAATGCCCTAGGGGAGTACAACATAAGCCACGTGTGAGTCATTTTTTCATTGTAACATAAAACATCATCTGCATATTGAATAAATCAAAACTTAGAATGCTCATGATGAAGAGCACGTAACATCGGGTGGTAACATCCCATAAAGCAAAGTCTGAGCATATAACATCGGGTGGTAACATCTCATTAAGCAAAGTCTGAGCATATAACATCGGGTGGTAACATCTCATATAGCAAGAAGGTCTGAGCATATAACATCGGGTGGTAACATCTCATTAAGCAAAGTCTGAGCATATAACATCGGGTGGTAACATCTCATTAAGCAAAGTCTGAGCATATAACATCGGGTGGTAACATCTCATATAGCAAAGTCTGAGCATATAACATCGGGTGGTAACATCTCATTAAGCAAAGTCTGAGCATATAACATCGGGTGGTAACATCTCATATAGCAAAGTCTTAGCATATAACATCGGATGGTAACATCTCATAAAGCAAAGTCTGAGCATATAACATCGGGTGGTAACATCTCATTAAGCAAAGTCTGAGCATATAACATCGGGTGGTAACATCTCATATAGCAAGGTCTGAGCATATAACATTGGGTGGTAACATCTCATAAAGCAAAGTCTGAGCATATAACATCGTGTGGTAACATCTCATATAGCAAAGTCTTAGCATGTAACATCGGGTGGTAACATCTCATAATAATATAGCAAGAAGGTCTGAGCATGTAACATCGGGTGGTAACATCTCATTAAGCAAAGTCTGAGCATATAACATCGGGTGGTAACATCTCATATAGCAAAGTCTGAGCATATAACATCGGGTGGTAACATCTCATAAAGCAAAGTCTGAGCATATAACATCGGGTGGTAACATCTCATATAGCAAAGTCTGAGCATATAACATCGGGTGGTAACATCTCATATAGCAAGAAGGTCTGAGCATATAACATCGAGTGGTAACATCTCATATAGCAAGAAGGTCTGAGCATATAACATCGGGTGGTAACATCTCATAAAGCAAAGTCTGAGCATATAACATCGGGTGGTAACATCTCATATAGCAAGAAGGTCTGAGCATATAACATCGGGTGGTAACATCTCATAAAACAAAGTCTGAGCATATAACATCGGGTGGTAACATCTCATATAGCAAAGTCTGAGCATATAACATCTTGTGGTAACATCTCATATAGCAAAGTCTTAGCATGTAACATCGGGTGGTAACATCTCATAATAATATAGCAAGAAGGTCTGAGCATGTAACATCGGGTGGTAACATCTCATAAAGCAAGAAGGTCTGAGCATATAACATCGGGTGGTAACATCTCATATAGCAAGAAGGTCTGAGCATGTAACATCGGGTGGTAACATCTCATAAAGCAAGAAGGTCTGAGCATATAACATCGGGTGGTAACATCTCATGAAGCAAGAAGGTCTGAGCATATAACATCGGGTGGTAACATCTCATATAGCAAGAAGGTCTGAGCATGTAACATCGGGTGGTAACATCTCATAATAATATAGCAAGAAGGTCTGAGCATGTAACATCGGGTGGTAACATCTTATATAGCAAGAAGGTCTGAGCATATAACATCGGGTGGTAACATCTCATATAGCAAAGTCTTAGCATGTAACATCGGGTGGTAACATCTCATAATAATATAGCAAGAAGGTCTGAGCATATAACATCGGGTGGTAACATCTCATATAGCAAGAAGGTCTGAGCATATAACATCGTGTGGTAACATCTCATAATAATATAGCAAGAAGGTCTGAGCATATAACATCGGGTGGTAACATCTCATATAGCAAAGTCTTAGCATGTAACATCGGGTGGTAACATCTCATAATAATATAGCAAGAAGGTCTGAGCATATAACATCGGGTGGTAACATCTCATATAGCAAGAAGGTCTGAGCATATAACATCGTGTGGTAACATCTCATAATAATATAGCAAGAAGGTCTGAGCATATAACATCGGGTGGTAACATCTCATATAGCAAAGTCTTAGCATGTAACATCGGGTGGTAACATCTCATAATAATATAGCAAGAAGGTCTGAGCATATAACATCGGGTGGTAACATCTCATATAGCAAGAAGGTCTGAGCATATAACATCGGGTGGTAATATCTCATATAGCAAGAAGGTCTGAGCATATAACATCGGGGTGTAAGATCTTAGAAAGCAAACTCTCATTTTACTGGGTCATATATTGAGGTCAATTTTATTCTTTTGATAGTAGCTACGCTATAGAAGGCGTTACCCAAGCCTTCAAACAAACATTGAAAAGTATCACTACAGAGATGCGTCCTTTCTCTTACATAATGTTGTAGTGCCCCAGCACGCTGGTCAGTTAACATTACTGCTTTCACATCTAGAATTCGGCCGGGCAATGTGTTCAATGAGAACCTAGTAAAGAATCACGTGTTAAATCAGAAGATTGGATCACACGTCATCAATTGCTTTACTAGTCCCATCTTCTTTCAACTTTTTTAACAGGGAATACCCGCTGGTGTTGGGACTGACCACCGATGGACACGAGGTCGCGGTTCTCATACTGGAAAAATCTGCTGCTTACATAGACCCTTGTCTCCTGGAAATCATGTGTGACCCTGACCTTGATCACCATTTTATCCTCAAGTGCAAGGTAAGATGCACGAGAACGTGACAGGCTCTTTTTGTTGGAGCTCTGAACTTTGAGGTACCGTGTTGTTGCTTTTTGTGTGTGTGTATGAGTTAATTAAGCAGGCAGATATGGGACAAATCAACATGTGTTGATCCGAGTTACTCTACTCCAACAGCTTCCATGCTGGCCCCTGTAGACGTATAGTCGAGAAGATATTCTACATTCTCCTACAATCACAGAACACGTTATTTAAAACAACATATGACCACACAGCAGATTTGTAGTCTTAGTAAGTCTCAACCCCCAACCGGATAGGGCTTAGTAAACCCTGCTCACATCAAAACTATGGGGCTTAGTAAACCCTGCACACATCAAAGCTATGGGGCTTAGTAAACCCTGCACACATCAAAGCTATGGGGCTTAGTAAACCCTGTTCACATCAAAGCTATGGGGCTTAGTAAACCCTGTTCACATCAAAGCTATGGGGCTTAGTAAACCCTGCACACATCAGAGCTATGGGGCTTAGTAAACCCTGCACACATCAGAGCTATGGGGCTTAGTAAACCCTGCACACATCAAAGCTATGGGGCTTAGTAAACCACGACTTCTTAGCCCACCCACCCAGGGCCCAACAGGTGATATCTCGAAGCCCCCCCTCCACCCCCTTCCCTCCCAGGGCATGAGCGAGACATGCACCAGTGAGTACGTGGCCCTGGAGCTGTGCGACTACACGCTGGCCGAGTACATGCAGATCGTGCAGCTGTCCCACCGCCAGGATCCCCTCTCCGCCAACCGACTGGCCTGGCAGCTCCTGGAGGGGCTCAAGTTCGTCCACCACCACCTCGGCATGCCGCACGGCAACCTCAAGGTAAGCTAAATTACTTCTATTCTCAAAATATCTCATGTTACTGAGTAATCAAGCACGTGACTGAATTGTGCAGTTACTTCATGTTAGTCTTGAAGATGAAAGAGAACTTCCTTTGAACAAAAAAAAAAATGTTGAAAAAACTCTCTTAAATGTGTCAGCATTGCCCAACGATTTCGAAAATCTAAAATAAGTTATTTTACAAAGTAACTTTTAAATTAAAAAAAGATCAATTTTAAAATATCGATTTGGAGTGTTGTTTTTTTTATTGTTGGTGTTTTATTGTTGGTGTTTTATTGTTGGTGTTTTTGTGTGACTAAGGGTGTTAAATAACCACCGGGTAATCAAGGCGCATCATCAGTGTAACTTGCCGGCTCCTGCATTGGAGTCACCGTTCTTGGGTGAAAATCTAATACCGCAACAACAATCATTTTAATCTCTTTTAAGATCACATGTTTAGTGTAACTCTTCATCCCGTGAGGGCGTGGGAGACTCACAGTGATGATAGTTTTTTCTAAATCCAAATGCTAAGTCCAAGTCAACTGTCCACTCTCACAGACTTCTTCACAATGAAACATCAAGTCCATTTTCGCACGCTGTGCCCTTTATTTCCATGAAACACAACGAACACTACTTGGAACAGTGTTAACAATAACACCAAAAAAACCCACAACATCACGGTATAGACATCTCCAAAATACAGATGATCACCTCATAGACATTGGTCAATGAAATCTGCGTCCACCTTCTTTGAAATGTCTGCTCCCCACTCACTTCGACCTCATGAAAAGTATTCCTGCCAATAAAAAAAAAAAGTCCCTAATGTCATGCTTCTCTCAGATATTCTTCCGCTCAGTGTGCAAAAATCATGAGTGTCGTGTGCATAAGCAGACGTACTTATGCACTCGTATTTTTCCTTGCACTATGACATTATGTACTGACATATGCACAACAATGCTTTATAAACATTACAACTGATATTAATGCAGCATAATCCTAAAAAGAATAATTAATTCATAGTTTCAGCTGCGCTGGTTTGTCAAACAACTTGATTAATAAAAAAAAATAATAATTTTCTTTTCTTTCCAAACTTCAATTTTTTTTCTTTTAAACAGGGTTCATGTTTAAACAACTCTTAAAAAATTCTTTCGTTTCCTTCAACCTTCCAGAGTTCAATCAAAATCAAGGCTTGGAAAAAAAAAACCAACAACAAAAAAAACCTCTTTCTACTTTGTGTGACTCCGGGTCGCACGGTATTAAAAATATACTATGTCCCTGCAAGTCGTTAAATTTTTTAAAATTAAAATAACAAAGATTTTCCAGCAGTGATGTGAAGGGTGATTTAATGTCTCCGTCCATAGCCATCTTGGATCTTCGTGGATGCGGAAGGCAGGCTCCGACTGGGCGGCTACGGTATCGTCACAAGGCAAGGGGAACAACACAGTGGGTCAACGGTGTCAAATGGCGACAGGTCTGAGCCAGGCGAGTCCATTTTGCATGTCTGTATTATTTTCAAGCTTTTAAAATGTCTGTATTTTTATCAATTTTATATTCCTGTGTTACTGTCACTTTTGTGTGTGCACATTGTGTGTCTCTTGGAACTTGCGTCCATTTGTATGGCTGTACGTAAATCAAATGTGTATGTTTGTATTACTGTCAATTTTGTATGTTTGTATTACTGTCAATTTTGTATGTTTGTATTACTGTCAATTTTGTATGTTTGTATTACTGTCAATTTTGTATGTTTGTATTACTGTCAATTTTGTATGTTTGTATTACTGTCAATTTTGTATGTTTGTATTACTGTCAATTGTGTATGTTTGTATTACTGTCAATTTTGTATGTTTGTATCACTGTCAATTTTGTATGTTTGTATTACTGTCAATTTTTTATGCCTGCATATTGTCAATTTTTGTGTGTCCATTGTGTGTCTTATATCGTGCACCCATCTTGTATGTCTGTGGGTTTGTCTGTCATGGTGTAAGTCTGTGTTTTGTTTAGCAAAAAAACAAACAAACAAACAAAACAAACAACATATTTCTTTTATTTAATAGGGTTACAATTTCAATGGGAGAGTGATTTAACTCTTTACCACCAGGTCTTCACACTTAGATAGCTTAAATATAAAGAATTGTGAAAGTGGTATTTTGTCTGCAAGGAAAAAGACTACTTGCAATGTCTCTTAATGTTTAAATACATATATTTCCCCAAGGCCTGAAGATATTATTGTCATTATTGTGCAGCTAAGAGCCATATCTTGGAAAAATATAATTTATCGAGTGCTTTCCCTTTGTGCTACTTCATCCAGTGCTTTCCCTTTGTGCTACTTCATCCAGTGCTTGCCCTTTGTACTACTTCATCCAGTGCTTGCCCTTTGTACTACTTCATCCAGTGCTCACCCTTTGTACTACTTCATCCAGTGCTCACCCTTTGTACTACTTCATCCAGTGCTCACCCTTTGTACTACTTCATCCAGTGCTTTCCCTTTGTGCTTCTTCATCCAGTGCTTGCCCTTTGTGCTACTTCATCCAGTGCTTGCCCTTTGTACTACTTCATCCAGTGCTCACCCTTTGTACTACTTCATCCAGTGCTTGCCCTTTGTGCTACTTCATCCAGTGCTCACCCTTTGTACTACTTCATCCAGTGCTTTCCCTTTGTACTACTTCATCCAGTGCTTTCCCTTTGTGTTACTTCATCTAGTGCTCGCCCTTTGTACTACTTCATCCAGTGCTTTCCCTTTGTGCTACTTCATCCAGTGCTCGCCCTTTGTACTACTTCATCCAGTGCTTTCCCTTTGTGCTTCTTCATCCAGTGCTTGCCCTTTGTGCTACTTCATCCAGTGCTTTCCCTTTGTGCTTCTTCATCCAGTGCTCGCCCTTTGTGCTACTTCATCCAGTGCTTGCCCTTTGTAATACTTCATCCAGTGCTTGCCCTTTGTACTACTTCATCCAGTGCTTGCCCTTTGTACTACTTCATCCAGTGCTTGCCCTTTGTACTACTTCATCCAGTGCTTGCCCTTTGTACTACTTCATCCAGTGCTTTCCCTTTGTACTACTTCATCCAGTGCTTGCCCTTTTTACTACTTCATCCAGTGCTTGCCCTTTGTGCTTCTTCATCCAGTGCTTGCCCTTTGTGCTACTTCATCCAGTGCTCACCCTTTGTACTACTTCATCCAGTGCTTTCCCTTTGTACTACTTCATCTAGTGCTCGCCCTTTGTACTACTTCATCCAGTGCTTTCCCTTTGTGCTACTTCATCCAGTGCTCGCCCTTTGTACTACTTCATTCAGTGCTTTCCCTTTGTGCTACTTCATCCAGTGCTCGCCCTTTGTACTACTTCATCCAGTGCTTGCCCTTTGTGCTACTTCATCCAGTGCTCGCCCTTTGTACTACTTCATCCAGTGCTCGCCCTTTGTACTACTTAATTTGTAATTTCGAAAAGGTCAAATAAATTTGTAGAGGACGACTTTAAAAAAAAAAAATAGCAGGGTCAGGGTATTTCTTACATCCAAAAAAAAAAAAGGTCTGGCTAACGCCTGTCCACTTTGCCGGTTATGCCTGAAATGGACGCAGCCTCGCCTGAAACTGGGGCTTGCTTAAACGGGTCTAAACCATCCACAGGTCGGTCAGCGTGCTGGACTTCCTCCGAGGATCTGAACAGTGACCACGCTCAACCATCCATGGCAGCGGACATCCAGGTGAAGGGCTGGAGTTTACGATTATAACAGCATTCACCAAACGGCATGGACTCAAACATAAATGAATGCAGTATATCTTTATCCCATGGAGCTTTAAAGTCCTATTAGAGTGGGTGACCACGACTAGGGTTAGAGTTAGACCACAGAAATAAACCTTGCAGAAATACTTTTGTTCATTATCGTATTATTCATAGAGTTAGTAGAGTGCAAAGGCCAATCAGAGCCGTCGAGCGAAACCTTCGTCCAATTACTTTTCATACGGAATTTTCTTACTATTACTAGGTGGCCGGTATGCTACTTTACTTCATTCTTACCGGGGGCCAGCACCCTTTCGGCTCTACGCCCCTGGAGGCCGAGCTGAACATTGCGCGTGGTAGCAGTAAGATGCAGCACATCAGCGAGGAGGCCAACGACCTGGTCTCGGGCATGTTGTTTCCCGAGCCAGCGGCCAGACCGACGGTCGAGCATTGTTTGAAGTGAGTTAGATCAACGGGTTTAGAGCCTAGGGGAGCCATCTTTAGCTAAAGGGATTTCTAAGCATTGAACATTATGAATAAGTCTAAGCTTATGAGTATCTTCGCATAAGCGAAACAAAGCAATTTCATGATTGTCACTTTATGGATGTTGGACACGATCAAAATGAATAAATAGCATGTAGCTAGCATGTTCAAAGCATTTCATGTATACTTTATATATATATATATATATATANTATATATATATAAATATATATATATATTGCCACATTAGCAACAGAGAAGTCGGCCAAATGTCTTGAGAAGTACCTTTACAATACATTATCTTAGCCAGACGTTCATCTAAAATCTTTATCTGTAACCGGATTATTTCCAGGCATCCGTTCTTTTGGTCCAGCGAGAAGAAGTTCCGATTGATCCTCATCGCTGGCTCAGACGTACTGACCGAGATGAAGACTGGGTAGGTGGACCTTGGTTTTCGTTGGTCGACATTCAAACAATGTGCCCTAAAAAAGTGACTAAGAATGTCAATGCATCAAATGAATATGTTATAAAGAAATAACCGCTACGAATCTTAACCCATTGAACATATGTCGTTTGGTCACGTTAACATAGTGCATTCATTTTATGTTCTGACCGCTGCGAATCTTGACCCATTGAACATATGTCGTTTAGTCATGTTAACATAGTGCATTCATTTTATGTTCTGACCGCTGCGAATCTTAACCCATTGAACATATGTCGTTTGGTCATGTTAACATAGTGCATTCATTTTATGTTCTGTAAACAAGGAAATGTATTGTTCTACTGTGTTCTACTCTGTCCTACTGTGTCCTACTGTTAAATCTGTTTGGGATGGATGCAGCATTAATGGCAGGTCATAAGATGAATTAAAAAAATTACAAGAATAATTCGCTCTCCCAAAATGCCACCGGATATTTTAATGCATCCGAAGTTAAAATGTAAATTTAAAAGAAAACAAAACAATAACTCCGGGAATTTATTAAAAGAAATACATTCTGTAGGAAACCCTGAGAATATTGTAGGTGTTAGTTTTTTAAAGAAGGAAAGACAACTCTTTGTTATTCAAAAACCAAGAGAAGTTAATCACAGAAAACTTTGAACACAATTAAAAAAAAAAAAGCAATGACTAGAGATACGGGTTTTAAAAAAAAACACACAGACAAAAATGCAGCTTAAAAATCGTTTTTAATTAAAACCCGACTTTAGAGGTACCTGTCTTTAGATGTACCTGCCTTTAGATGTACATGCCTTTAGATGTACATGCCTTTAGAAGTACCCGACTTTAGAAGTACAATCTCTAATAGGCTTCATATTATAAAAGACATGCATATATATATATATACGTGGATTTTCCAGCATAGCCCTGACAGGTAACGGCTCGCCCACCATGATGGAGATCCTCAGCGTCTTGGATATTTCGGAAGTTAGCCCCAACTGGGTCAGTCTTGAACATGTTAAAATGGGATTTAAACTCCGCCGCATTATAGTTGAACTAAACGAAAATATTATATATTAACTTTTATCACAGTATAGCTTACATTTTACTTTTATCACAGTATGGATTACATTTTACTTTTATCACAGTATAGCTTACATTTTACTTTTATCACAGTATGGATTACATTTTACTTTCATCACAGTATAGATTATATTAAATCTGAAACCTTTTTAAATTATGGGAAAAACTATATTTTTTTTGGAAACTATTTTACATCTTGGAATATGCATCCAGCATATCTTGGTGACCAAGCGGTCTATAACTGGGACTCAATTCCAACATCTCAAGCACCACAGGAGTCAGAATGATCATTGAATTGATCGTGGGTCCTCACAATAAAGAAATGAAAAATAAAGGAAAAAGAATAACAGAATAATTTAAATCCTTTTTCAGAATCTGATGTTTTCGAAATCTATTTTTATAGTGATTTTCTCATGTTTCATCTAAGCTTTTCAACAGTTAAAAAATATTTTTTACTTCTCCTTAACGCCGTCCTGTTCACTATGTTAAGTTACGTGACGTCATTCCCGCCTTGTCTCCCGTCCCAGGTTCAAGCCATCAACCCAGTGGTCATGAAAGAAATGCGATCCTTCCGGGTCTACAAGAACAGTTTATCTGAGCTGACTCTCTTCATCTACAACTGCTGCCTGCATTTCGACAAAATGTGAGTTCATTTACCATCATTTCACTGTTGAATTGTTCACATCAGAAGAATGTGAAGAGATGTTCTTGCCCACCAAAACGATCCCCATTTCTATCTGTTCAGGTCCGCGATTGCGAAAGAGATTCTGGACGATCCGTGCAAGTACTTCCAGAACCTGTTTCCGTCTCTTTTCATGGCCACCTTCAGATCGCTCAAGGCGTCAGACAGAATCGATCGGCCGTGCTATAAGCCATTCTTTTAATGTGTTGGGGAAAGATGCTAGTCATGTGTTGGGTCCTGTGTGTGTAGCGCCTGCGTGTGTTGTGCCCTGTTTTTGTGGCGTGTATGGCTGCTGACAACGGCGGCTTTGAATGTGGTCGGTTTGTGATGTCTCACTTCGAAAGTCAAAGGTAAGTTGGACTTTCGAAAAAAAAAAAAGACTTTTCATTATCGAACTTTGAGATTTCTTGATTTGTGGAAGGTCCCAAGAGTTGTAAGTTTTTTTTTTTGTTGTTTTTTTTTGCAACACAGCATCACTTTTCTACCGACGAAGTCCGGATTCAAACTAAACATAGTAAAGTCCTTTCTCCACCTATAGGAATTCAATGTAATCCATTTCAATATTTATTTATTGAGCAAGTTTTATACCTATAAAAAGATACTATATTTGTATATAAAGTTTTGACACGGAAATGGTAACAACTCGTCAAGCCGTTTAATAGGATTCGACTTGCTGATTTTAATTCAAAGATTTTCCCTAAATTAAAAATGTCTAATGAAGACTAAGGCTGTCTTAAATGATTTCACAAAGCACAAATCAGAGGTTGTTTTTTTTTTTTCAGCTATACCACGACATTTTAGGAGAAAATAATCCCCTCTTGACTGTACACAAAATGATCCATTTACTTGAATGTCAACACTCTCAATGTTTTTATACGAGCTGTATTTTAGTTTTCATGACAACTATTTGTTCCGCTAAATTCTTACTTTTTTTAAATGGAACCCGTAACAGAATCTTTTAAAGTGCGATGAAGCAATGATGGGGCTATTATAAGGGGAAATTTACAGAATAAAGTATTACCGTAAGAACTTAAATAATAGTCCGACACATTTAACAAAGTGAAGCTAGAAGACTTGGGTATTTAATTTAAAAAAAATATTTAAATCTCTTTTGAAATGAAAACCTTTTTAGATAGTTGTGTACACATTTATATCTGTACATGCCCACCTGTGCTCTTACACAAAAAACGTCCATTTTATGTACATAGAAAAGTATTTTTAAATTTATACTCTCAAATTTTTGCCGTATTTACATCGTGTCAGATGATATATTTAGATGATATATTTAGATGATAAATTTAGCGTCTCTTTTTGTTGACTTTAATTGTATACATTTGAATTGAAGCATTCATACCCTCATTGATTTTGGTTTCGATTTGAATCTAATTTGTTTCCATCAGAATTTTATCATTTTTTATATACTTTTAATAAAATATGGATAAAATGTACTTCTGGTGTTCATGAGTGGTGTACTTATTAATTTATATTTCACCAAAACAACGCAGTTCGTAAACAAACATTTTAAATAAAAGAGACGAGCTCGTCACTGGTCGCTAGAGATACCATAAGATACCAGCTGAACTCCAGCTGGGCTCGTGTATCAAGGAGGATTAAAAGTCTGTGAAGACTTTGCTCGGGCGTCCAAATGATAACGGAGAACTAATGATTTCAAGATAAAAATTTCTCACGGCACAACAGACACGTCCACATTTTGTGTCACGGGAAATAAATGGAAAAACACACATATTTTGTTTGAGAGAATTTTTTTAAAAAAAAGTTCCCCCCCCCCACACACACACACAGTATTTCAAATTATTTTATTTATCAATTAGACGCACGAATAGCATTTGTATTTTAATGTTACGCATATTCATAGCCATGAGGTGAAGACGCTTGGCATAGCTCGTCTAAGACAGCTTGGGGTGTTCAGAATTAACTGTTGATATTTGTATCTCAATAACTTTGCATTGCACATTTTTTGGTGCTTTAGTCATGTAGATTAAGTCAAAGTCTTTTGGCAAAATATAAAAAAAAATAATGATAAAAATATGAATTAAAACTACAACAACGAATACGATATTCAACGTCGAATAACGGAAAAAAAACATTTCGACCCTGGAAAATAAATATAATCTAAGCTCCTCGTCAGCATTAGGAACCATCTAATAATCGTAGAGAGAGTATCAGCACGTTATTTGAAACATTGAGAGGGTAGAGAGCCCCTAATCCTATGAAAACCATCTAACGTTTTTAAATATCCTCACACTGTATTGACCCACTGTCGTCGGTGGTACATTTCATTTACACTCCACGCGTCTCTGCGTGATCGATCTATCACTGATGGACAGTTCAGTAGGGTAGTTACTATTTGGATCTCATTTCGGAAAAGTCATTGTTTGACACCGTCTAGCGTTTTCCATACCTTGACACCAGAAATAGCGTCTCAATACAACTTCTAGCGTCATTTCAGTTTTTTTTTCAGGGGGAGCGGGGGAAAAAACCAAAACTTGGTCGGCGTGTTAAGTTGTTTATTACTGGAGGCGCCACAGTAAATTGCAATTTAAATAAAAACTGAAAATTCAGGGGGGGGGGGGGGGAAGGCCCCAAAACTGAAAATTTAGGGGGGGGGGGGAATTCCCCCCCCCCTGCCCAACCCAAATGACGTCCCTGCATAATACCACGAAATATCGTCCCAAATAATAGCGTGAAACTTTTATATTTTAAAAATAGTTATACAGCACCTTACAACATCTCACAATAAAGATAATTTTTGTTGGTTCTGGTGTGAGAGATCGATTTTTGACTGAATGCATTTTGTCCGATTGTCATACACTGGTGGATTAGACGTTCACTCTAGCGTTTGTGCCTTATTTTTAAGCCGATGTGTGACCTTGCTTCAAGGCGAATCTCCCCGCCCGAGGACAAGAACAGTCGGATAGGGGCAAAAGACAAGGAAACCATTAGCTCTAGTCTTACCAGAAGAAAATTGTTTTTTTGACTTGTCTTAGTTTGTCTTGAGCTAAAACCAGTAGAGTTTATTTTAAAACTACAAAATAAAAAAAATAAAAAATTTATTCGAGGTTTTAAAAGATCGAGTACATCTGAAGCAGAAATAAATGTCACAATTATGTCACAAAGTATGTTTGACATTCATGGCGCAAAACGATTTAAAATGTCCTGGTTTTGAGCTGTAAAAAAATCGCCACCTTAGGGCTCAGCATAGGGGTCACCTTTATGGGGCACTTTTGTGTTGTTCTTTCTATTTACCCGGGCCGTTTGGAGAGTCCAGTCCACCGTAGGAAGCCTAAATTAAATAAAGTTTAAACGTGTACGGAATTACTGTTGAGCGTAGGAGTGTGTTGAGAGGTAGGAAGGTGGTGACTCAGTGGTGAGTTGTTGGGGGCAACAAAGCTGTCATACTTCATCCCTGCCATGATAATATAAATAAGATTTACTTGCGAATACACAAGGTACTATGACATACTACACATATTATGGTAAGAACTATACTTGCGAATGGACAAGATGATCTGATGTACTATACACGAATTTTGCTCGGTACTACTCAATCAGCTAAACGGTCAGGTGGGAGGAGATGCATCACTACGTCAGGTTCGGTTTGACACCTGGGTCAGCCGAGGTCAAGGTGAATTGCTCGTGCGTACAATTATGACATGTACATTCATCACATAGGACATCCCGTGGAGAAAATGAAATTTCGCCCAGGTGTTTGAAATGTTCTATTCTATAGTAGACAGCCAAATGTTTACTAAGAGTACAAACTGACCAACCTTAATGTCAAATTAAATACATTTACTCTAATGGATGGTGACAGATTTTTCAAGTATGCGGGGGATGTCATTAAAGGTATTTTTATCATAAAATTAAAAATTATGAATGGGTGCTCCTTTTTTGTGTGCTTGGCCATAGTATGTCAAGGGATTATACAGCGAAGACAAGAGAAGCAAGAACTGTAGCGTTACAACTTGTAGAAACCAGGATGAACTTTGACGTTTTTAATGATTATAATTGTGTTGATGTCAGCTAGAGAAAGACCGAAAGTGATTTTCTGATTTCGGACGAAATTTAAAAATGACTTTCGGGCGAAGACGAAATGAAACCGAACGTTAACATTTCAGTCTCGGCCGAAACTAAACTGAAAATTTAACTTTCTGGTTTCGGGCGAAACCGAAATTAGGCCGAAAGAGATAAAATGGCCACTTTCAGCGCTGAAACCGAAGCTGAAATTCAGTCGGTCTCCATCAACCCGCCACGTACAAGCGTCTCTATTGTTAGGGTGATAATTTTATTTAAATTTCACCCCTAATTAAGCTTAAAAAATGTATACATATAAATGTAATTTAGGTTTAACATTTGCAACAAAATCTGTCGGACGCTCATTATATTTTTGCCAACTTAAACTATAACATCTACCATCATTACCCTTTGGGGGTGGGGGGGGGAGTGGTCCATAGGCTAAATCCATTTGGTGTCCTAGTTATAGAATTTTTAGCTTAAAACAAAATGATGTGAATGGAAATGTCATTTCATGCCTTAAGTACGTGATTGCCAAAGTTTGTAACAAAATTGACCATACAAAATTATGCCCCTTCCCCTTTAATTATACTTTTCCAAAGAAAAAAAATGCACTAAATTGAACAGAATTGGACCGAGGACTCCACTCATAGTTTTGCGCCTAACTTGTTTTTGTGAGACTCAACTAGCATGTGAGACTCATCTTTTATGTGAGACTCATCTTGTATGTGAGACTCATCTTGTATGTGAGACTCATCTTGTATGTGAGACTCATCTAGTATGTGAGACTCATCTTTTATGTGAGACTCATCTAGTATGTGAGACATCTAGTATGTGAGACTCATCTTATATGTGAGACTGATCTTGTATGTGAGACTCATCTAGTATGTGAGACTCATCTAGTATGTGAGACTCATCTAGTATGTGAGACTTATCTTGTATGTGAGAATTATCTTGTATGTGAGACTCATCTTTTATGTGAGACTTTGCTTTATAAGGTCACACTTGAATAGTAATTTGTGAAGACCTATTCGTCTTGAGATGTTTAGATGATACGGTAATAGTGTTTACATTGCTATTCAAACAATTTAATTGTCGCTGCAATGTATAAATGGAACACTTCCGGAACAGAAATCGTGCGCAAGAAATCGGGGAAAAAAATGTCACGTTACAGCACTGGTACATTACCCTATCCATGACATCCATTAAGTCTCTACGCATAGGCATCGCCAGTGACATGGAACCACCGGGGCCATCAATCACCCGTCTAAATCTCACCGCTAAACCAACGCTGTCGGCTCCCCGCCCATGATCAAGATGTATACCTGGGTGCATGGTGGGGACTTATCTTACGTGGCTCAAATCTGTCATGATTATCGGTCAGAGAATCCTGAAATTTTGTATCCCGCGACCTCCGAACGTACTCTGGCTGTTGTGAGACGACTGCTCTCAGTGACAGGCGTGTGTATCCATCGGTGAAGTTTGTTCGATGCATGTGTGGGTGCATTGTTTAAGCTGCAGAGCCCATTTTAATGTAATGTAATTCGTACAGATCGATGCGTGCGGTCTTCAAATAGTGTATTATCCTCTGGGCACGTGATATTCAAAGTACTTGCTAATGTTTTCAAAATTGCTTTTAAAAACAAAACAAATTCTATATTTGACAGAGGGATTCTACGAGGACAACACCAGAGAATTGATGACTTCAACTGAATAATTTGTTTCTCATTGGATATACGTAATAGTATCTCGATTCCTTAAAAATCTTGGACACGAATCGCTCAAAACAAAGTGTATTTTGCTCTTAAACGATAAAGTATTAAATTTTATTCTTTGGACACGATTCAATTACAACAAATCAGTCGCCATTTTGAAAACGGTTGCAAGGTCATGGTCATCCAAATCTATAATTAAACGTTTGTTTTGAATTTTCTTCTGGAACAATATAATAGGCAATCCCTAAATCTTAAATTATAGCAGAAGACGATTAGGTAAAAATCATGGATTTGATGAGACATTTTAACTGATTCGTTATCACACAACGCCATTTGGGTGCAGGTTATTACAAAAAGGAAAACCACTTCCTGCGTCAAAAAACTTCTTGCATGATTCCGTCATCACCTGACATTTGTTTTTTAAAATGGTGACGCATCAAGTAGCGAATGCCAAGTCAAGAGTACTTGTGGCATTCTTAATTCTGAATGCGATGCTTCAAGCGGTTGCTGACATTCCTACATGTAAGTAGAAGTAGAGGCGTTTTGGTTACACTCCCATGTGTAAGTAAAAAATATTGACCTCTCACTAAAAATCCCATTAAATGTTAGGACTATAGACCTTTCGCAAAAAATCCCATTAAATGTTAGGACTATAGACCTTTCGAAAAAAATCCCATTAAATGTTAGGACTATAGACCTTCGCAAAAAATCCCATTAAATGTTAGGACTATAGACATTTCGCAAAAAATCCCATTAAATGTTAGTAGAACTACAGACATTTCGCTAAAATTCCATTAAATGTTAGGACTATAGACCTTTCGCTAACATTACAGTGTAGTGTAAGTAGATTTCTTTGAGTATGAAAATTTAGCTGTACCAGATTCCGAGCAGATCCCCCCCCCCCCCAAAAAAAAAAAAAAAAAAACAACAAGTAAGTGGGAAAGATGGCTTTTTAATGTCATAAATATCATCCACTATAATCACGAATGATAATTCTCTCGGTACGAAAGTATTTCTGTAACGCTGTATTCAATAGGCACGCAAAATAAAATTCCCAGAAGTTAGTAAAAATTGGGACTCTTCATAAGGTGCATTACTTGAATGGCTGTTTTTTTTTTTTTTTCAAAGTAACTATAGTAGATGGAAAGTTCACACATTGTCATTGCCATTTTCGGCGATTTAATTATAATCCTATTAGAATTTCGCAATCTTTTAAATCGCTACATCCTGGAAGACGCTTAAGAAAACTGTCACTATGTGAATAGGGTGGTGGTTGGGGGGGGGGGCGTGAATAGGGTGGTGTCAATCTTTTAAATCGCTACATCCTGGAAGACGCTTAAGAAAACTGTCACTATGTGAATAGGGTGGTGGTTGGGGGGGGGGGGCGTGAATAGGGTGGTGGTGGTGGTGGGGGGGATGCTTGTGGAGACTCAGCTCCCTCCGCTCTACGTCCGAACAGACTGCACCCGGAGCCCGTTTTGTGTGGCAGTGAAGATGTCAGGTCGCCAGCCAGTCGTGTTCATTGCGTTCTTGGAATAAAGACTGAGGAGTTGACCTATTAGATCAGTGGTTCTCGACCTGTGGGTCCAACCACCCATACACAGGGGGTCGCCTGCGACCATCGGAAAACACATCTTTATGAGGCAGCAACGATGATAATTTTATAGTTGGAGGTCACTACAACAGGAGGAACTGTATTAAAGGGTCGGGGTATTGGGAAGGTTGATAACCACTGTATTAGATGAGATATTTTTTAAAAGTTATATAATTCAGACACGGCTCATACTCATAAAATGACTTCTGTAAGACGGCTGTAAAATTAAGAATACTAATTGGAGGACTGCGTTCAAACCGTGTGAAGGAAATAGAACAAGGAATGTGGAAGCTTGAATCGAAAGAAATGACAATAAGAAAATAACTTCCGACAATAACAGTGGCGAACCTTAAGTTTTTTTTTTTTTTTTTTTTTTTTTTTTTTAAACTTTTTTCTTTTTTTTTCAGTAGATGTTGAGATGAGATGATTCAGTAGATGTTGAGATGACATGATTCAATAGATGTTGAGATGAGATGAATATTCATTTATTCCTGTCTGCGCAGGAAGGCTCTTAGCCGAAACGTTCTTCTCTTATTGCTCTCTTATTGTCCTCTTATTGTCCTGTCTTTCGTTTCAAGCGTCCACATATCCTGTTCAGTGAATTTCTGCACCGGAATGTATGATATAGTAAAGAATTGAATCTGCTTTCAAACTCATGATACAACGCATGCATCAATCTAAAATTTAACACTTAATTCAAGAAGCGATTAAAAATATTTGCATGCACATAAATTTATGTTTTTTAAAAAAATATTCCGAATAGACCTAGTCTAAAAATGAAAAGATTTGTCTGAAGTAACAAAATAGAAATTATTTCTAGGTTTACAATTAAACCCCAGAAACAATTCCAATTTAAATGCTATTCTATAACCACAGACTATCTGGGTGACTTTTGTTCTCTCACACTGGACATGGAGCAGGCCAGGATCTCTGCCGGGCGGCTGCTCCTCCGCAGACCTGGTCAGCAGATGAACAGTCTGAATTGTGACGTCATCATCAGGGCGCCCGCCAACAAGAAAATCACCTTCAGATTCCACAGGTTTGACGTGCACCCGGGACAGGGATGCTTCAGTAACTACATTCGGCTGTTTGATGACGCAACATTCAAAATACCACTCACAGGTAAACGAAACCCAAATCAGGTAACAATTTCGCTCACAGGAACAATACCACTTACTGGTAACAACACAGGTAGAAGGAAGTAGGTAAAATGAGGTAAGAGAAAACTCGAAAAAGGGACGCAACATAAATAACAAAAGTGTCGACAAGAAGCCTTCGTCTGCAAACAGTTCAAATGGTAAAAAATAAAGAAATAAAAAACTTAGATGAAATATTGTATCCGAAAGTAGTCAAACCTTAGTAGGTTAGAGAGTTAATATAGGCAAATGGGGAAGGAAGAGAGGAAGCGGGAGTGCACGGTGATTGGCTGTGAAAAGGAAGGGGCGGAGAAACGACGTAACAGGTGAAGGAGAACGCTATGTTAATGCCGAATCCTTTATCTGTTTGTAGATCAGCTGTGCAACGACGCTGTTCCCAAGAAGGCGTACAAGTCAACGACGGAGCTAGCCGGGATCAAGGTCGACAAAGAGCTCTTTGTTCGTGACCAGATAGAATTGCTGTTCACCGCTTTTACGTACGGTGAGTCACTTGGTCTTGTCTGTGCGTCTCTTTATATTTACTTTTTACCAGTGTTTAGAAGAAAAAAAATCATTTCACAAATGAATATCAGATTCGTTAAAATCAAAGGAATACAAACTGCTGATTTTATCAGAGAAACTTTAACTTCTAAATGGTTCTGAGAAATCCAACCTTTATTGTAATAATTTTTTTTTTACTGCCAGCTCCCTGCACCGGAAGTGAATACAGCTGCAAGAACGGACACTGCATAGCCGGCGAACTCTACTGCAACGGCTTTGACAATTGTGGGGACAGTTCGGACATCTGCATTCTGAGAGCGGGGACAGTACTGGCCATCATCATAGGTGTCAGTGTCGTGGTGGCGCTGTTGGGGATCGGTCTGGGCGTGTACTTGTTCAGGCGACAGAGGAGAATTCGACGAGAAAGGGTTTCTGGCTGAAGCTATGCACGCGGCCACCATTGTAACTTTATATTCATTCATTTCGAAAGCTTTGTATAGAAAAAACAATTATTTTAATTGAAATGTATTCAAGTCCACGTTTGATAAAGACATTTTATTTATTTAGTCAATTTAGTTTGGGTTGAAATATTCCACAAAAAATATATCGTACAAATGTTGCTAGTTGGATATCAATGGCAACGTCATCATCAGTGGCGCTACAGCCCATGTAGGGCCCTGGCCTGCTCCAACCCATCCTTCCGTTTGGCTGATCCATGGCTGTCCGCCTCCGTGCGCGAACCCCCAACTGGTTTACGTCCTTCTCTGCATCGTCAATCCACATACCATAACAAGTCTAACAATTTGATAACGTTATTTTTCTGAATATAAGGGATTATTTTGAACATATATATATAAACAAGTGAAGACGTTAGACGACAGAAATATTTTATAAAATGTTCATGCACAGTGAACAAAATTATAACGGTCATTTTTCGTTGGACCTGTGATGAGAAAAAAATGAAGTTTCAGTTGACCCCCAGGCAGTTTCAAGTTTGTATTTTATATGAAGTCATTTTATATAGTCATTGTAGTATATCATATTGAATGTCGCAATGAAACATTAAAAATTAATATGGGGAAGACCTAATCTTTAAGAAATCTGGCCTGATTTTGTTTCCTAATATTCCTCATAAATTCTTCACATTTATGTTGTTTACAAAATATTGGCAATATGTAAGCCCCCCCCCCCCCCCCCACACACTTATAGCAATCCTATTTAATCTACAAAGCCATGTAAATACAGTTATTGAGCTATCATCAGGGCCGTCGCGTGGGCAATGAAACCACTGTGTCTGGAAGGGGCATCAGATTTATATAATAGCCCAAAGTTGGGATGTGGTAAAAAGAATTCACCAGCAACTTAAATGTTGGGGACACAAAATCTAGACGTAGCACGGGGGACCTCCAAAAGTCACACGCTGGCTCTGAGTTGCTTTGACTATCATAATATATTAGACATCAATTTAATGTAAAATGTTAATGAAGGAAATTGTGAAATCTGAATCAGGTAAAATGTTAGTATTCAAATTAGATATCAAGTTACATTTTAGCTCGAGTGACGTAATTGTACAATTTTTTAAAATCTACATTCAATAAAAGTGTAAATTTGGATAAGTTATTAAAAATGCTCATGGAAATTCTTTCGTCTTCTAATAGGATTTGTACAAACTCTCAATGCGAAAAAATTTGGTTTACAGTTTATTTAGGGGGGGGGGGGAATAAATAAAATTGGATTTCATTCTCAATAAACATTTCAATCTCATGCATTTTATAATTAACATTAAAAAAAGATAAGCTATTGTTACACTTTTCAACAACAAATTGGGTGACACCAATGATAAACACTTTTATTGGTATATTTGATCCGATGATTCACCAGCTCTAGTTTTTTTAAGAATTTGAATATTTTTTAAATTTTTAAGCATGGAAGCAATGTAATATCTTTTTTTTTTTACAGTGTGCGATACGTGAACAAAATGTATTATGTGGGTGTGGGGGGGGGGGAGGGGCTCCTGAAGATTCAATCAGGGTTTCTTTCAGCTATATCTCCGGGGCGCCATTGCCCCCCCCCCGGGGAAAGCCAAGTGCCCCCCCCCCTTGAGCAAAAATATGTCCAACAATAAATCAACTGGCACTGCTGGCACTACATCCCCGAAAAATCTGAAATAATCACTGGCTTCAATAATTATATATGTATATATATAATTAGGATTTCCTGTTACCATTTTCTTTTTCCATTTTCTTTTTCCATTTTCTTTTTCCATTTTCTTTTTCCATTTTCTTTTTCCATTTTCTTTTTCCATTTTCTTTTTCCATTTTCTTTTTCCATTTTCTTTTTCCATTTTCTTTTTCCTCTGACCATTATATTTCAGGGTAAGGTTGGGGGGGGGGGGCAGATCTTTTCTTGCCAATACTTTGATGTTTTGCTCTGCTGTCCAAAAAGGCATGAGAAGAAAAGAAAGGTTTGTATGGGGGGCAGATCTTTTCTTGCCAATACTTTGATGTTTTGCTCTGCTGTCCAAAAAGGCATGAGAAGAAAAGAAAGGTTTGTAGACACTTTATAAACCGAAAAAAAAAAGGGGGGGGGGCGGGGTTGGTGAAACCCATTTTCAAGGCAACATTAATCACACAACGATGCTATTTAGTAATTGATATTTTCAAAGACTAAAAGAAGATGGCCTTGTATTATTCTTCCATCCCGTGGGAATGACCTGGTCAGAACAGAACACTATCTGTTGCCATTTATTAAAAAGAACACCTTTAAAACATGCGTTGACTGTCGCTGTGCAGACGTCACATACTTGGTTTATACTCTTGAAGATCGATGTTGTTTGTTGCCCAGAAATGTTTCTGAAGTCTTATTTCATTGTAAAATATCTAACTTCATGTCTTCAGTAAAAAAAAAATACAGCAAATCCTGTTCTCTCCTTCGATGTAACGTAATATTTGTTACACGTTGAAGTATGTAACAGTTATATGTAACATGATTTTTCCTTAAGTCTGGACGAGAGCCATCACTTGGACCCAGCAACCCATGCGGCTGCAGTTGGGCCTCCGATATTTACGGCAGTTAAGGGACCTAAAGTTGGGATGGGGAAATTTAAAAAAAAAAACTTATCTCAAACTGCCAAAAAAGAAAAAAGGGGGTGGGGTGGCTATCTAAATGTCACGCTACGGTCCTGCTTCGAAGGATGCAACATCTGTTGACTGGAGTATGTGCTTAGTGCCAGCTTTGCAAACATTATGTGGAACCCTCATGGCCTACCTTGATATCTCAGCTTGGCACCAAAATAGCCTGTATATTTTCTTCAAAAAAAAACAACCCAAAAAAAAAACAAAAAAACAAAAAACACACACACACACACCTCAGTACAGATTTCCTCCATGTTGAAAATGAAACCTATGTGCAGCTGGTTTTTGTTTTAGCAGATGAGTCTGGGTGGCTTTGGACATTAAACGTTAGGAAACTTTTAGTTTACCATCCATAGCTTTGTGCTCACAATTAGTTCATAAGGAGAGCAAGGTCGGTGTTGTCACTTGAACTTAACAGTCGCACGCCGACGTGTTTCATAGATGAGAAGTAGGCGAATATCTTTACGCACGCACAAAATTTTACTGATTTAAATTCGTTCTTTTCGCATTTAAAAAATAATATATTTTTTGTTTACGATATCCCGATTCAGCAAAAGAGACCTGATTCCGATATAGAACGAACTCGTATTTATAAGCTCAACGAACTCAGTAAAAAAAAAAAATTAGAGCTTTAAGAAGATATCGGACATAGGCTAGTGTGAACCAGAGTCCCAAAGAACTTTAGGAACAGACCTAAAACTCAAGGCGCAAAGGACATTTTGTTATTGTTTGTTAGCCTGGACACCAGTTATTGTTTGTTAGCCTGGGCACCAATTATCATTGTCTGTTCGTCTGGGAAACAACTATCATTCTTTTTTCTATTTCATTTTTCATCATAAATAACTTTATTTTGTGTTCTCTTTTTAAATCCTTCATATTAACTTCGCTTTTGTTTGTGGCTGGCCCGAAATGGCCAACTTCCCGTCAAGCAATCGAGCTGAAACTTGGCACATAGAATTCTTCTTCTTCTGCCTTATATTAAGGGCCCACGATTAATTTATTGATAATTTTAGTTCCTATGCACGTAGAGGGGATTTGCAATGTTTCTGTGCCTGGTGTTGATGAGGATATTTCACTGATTGCAAGTGCCACTTTGTGAGGGATCATGCACTGGGGGTTTGAAGGCTTGAGGCAATAGACGCAAATGTGTCTAGTGTTGTCGCCTCAACCATTCCTTTTGAAAGTTTGTTTCAGTCCCTGATTGTATTGGGCAGGAATGAGCAGCTCCTATACTGGCTTCTTGCTGGAATGCGCCTGCATTGCCTGTCATGGCCTCGTCGCTGTCTATGGGGGAGAGGGACGAGTTTCTGTTTAATACTGGAACAGTGGACCAGCCCATTATTTATCTTGTACATAATGGAGAGCCTGGATTGTCGTCGTCGTTTCTCCAATGGTGACCAGCCTAGTGTTTCTAGCATGCTGCCAACACTAGAGGTATTCCTGTAGCGGTTTAGGACAAAGTGTGCTGCTCGTCGCTGGACCGCCTCCAACCTGTCAATGCTCTTCTGGGTAAATGGGTCCCAGACTGAAGATGCATAATCTAAAATCGGACGGATAAAGGCTTTATATGCTCTTTCTTTCACACAGGAGTTGCCAATCTTTAGATTTCGCCTTAAGAACCCTAGGGTCTTGTTTGCTTGGTTACATACATTGTTAATATGCTCGTCCCAGCGGACCTCTCTTTGAATGGTAACACCCAGGTACTTTACGGAGGAAACTTGCTCAAGAATATGGCCGTGCAGTTTGTATTGGTAGTGTAGAGGAGTACAACTTCTAGAGACTGATAGTGTCTGGCACTTGGCAGGGTGAGATTCCATGTCCCAGCTAGTCTCCCACTCAGCCGATGACAATACGTTCTTTCAAAATTTTAAGCCCCAACCCACAAAAATAAGTTTGTCCTGCTATCAAGGGGAAGATAAAATGAAATTCACAATAATTACTAAATGAGATTCTTAAAAAAAAAAAAATATCGCATGTGCGTTTTTCTAAAACTGTTGTTATAATACATCTGCAGTGTTAAAAGTGGGTGGGTCATCAGAATATTAATATGGTTCAGGGGCGTGAATTAAAATGTGCGGTTGCGAGCCTTAAGGTGGGGGGGGAGGGCACTAATTGGGACAAAGTGCCTTACTTGTATGGGCCTACATGTTTTATCAAATACCCCCCACCCCTTTTTTGCTCGATATTATATTTTATGTAGGATGTATACCAATAACGATATTTTTTTTTAAAATTTGAACTTCTTTTAATTTACAAAGTCCCAAAGTATGAGATGTGACCGCCAACAGACGCTGTTTATTTTAAACACTGTAAGTCCTATACGTTTAGAGAGCTTTGGTGATATTTCTTAAATAACGCTAAACTGCACGTACGCGTGCTTAGTATAAAGTATAAGTTCGAGATCTATGACACACAACATGTTCTAGACCAGTGGTTTTTGAAACTGTTCAGTGTGACCATTGACGGGAATCGAGCCACATGACAGATGCCCCCCCCCCACCCTAAAAAAAAATCAATTAAAAAAAAAATCAATGGAAAAAAAAATCACAGATTTTTTGTCATGGTGCATGCTCGAATATGTAATATTGACAATAAAATGTTGATCATTCACTCAGATAGAGATGTGTGGAAGATATAATTTAATTATGGTAGGCCTATTATTCAAACTTGTGAGACACTACTTAAAACTGGTTGAAAATTGTTTGTAAAATCAATACTGTTTCTGGTCGGGCGATCCTAAAGAAAACGATCAGTCGTCCCATTTGGCAGATAAATTAATTTATGAAATTAAAAGTAGATCTGTGTTTATAGATACAGTATGTAAGCATTTGTAGACAAAGAATAATAGATACAGTATGTAAGCATTTGTAGACAAAGAATAATAGATACAGTATGTAAGCATTTGTAGAGAAAGAATAGGCCAAGTTTTCGTGATCAAGTAGTGTTATTGATAAAGTAGGTCCTGTTTGTGTTGTTGATTAAGTATCTCATGTTAGAGTTGTTGGTAAAGTAGGTCGTGATAGTGATATTAATAATGTAGGTCTTGTTAGAATAAATAATTAAGTCAGCCATTTTAAAGGTTATTAAAGAAATAATAGGACAATGGTATTTTGCAGCATATTTAAATCTTTAAAAAATACATTAAAAATGTGACTCAAAAATTGTAAAAACTTTTAAGACTATTTATTTCCTTGCAATTTGTATGCTAAAATTGTTTATCCTAAAAAAAACCCACACTCAGTGGAGGTGCAACATTACTTGTATATCACAAATATAATAATTAGCAAGTAATGTAAGTTGGGTAGGTAAAAATTAAGACATAATTTATACATTATCTAAAAAGGTTTTTTAAATTTATAGCAAACAATAAGGTCTGGGTTACAAAGTTTGTGGTATTACAAATGACGAAATCCTAAAAACACTGTAAATGTGGAAAATTATTGTAGATGCCAGAAAGTATAGAAAACAGTTGAGAAGTAAACCTCTAAACCACTCTTACGAACTGCATGGCCATATTCTTGAGCCAGTTTCCTCCGTTAAGTACTTGGGTGTTACCATCCAAAGAGAGGTCCGCTGGGACGAGCACATTAACAGTGTGTGCAACCGGGCAAACAAGACCCTGGGGTTCCTAAGGCGCAATCTGAAGATCGGCAACTCAAGCGTGAAAGAAAAAGCCTATAAAGCCTTTGTCCGACCTATTTTAGAGTATGCTTCTACAGTCTGGGACCCATTTACCCAGAAAAGCATAGACAGGTTGGAGGCGGTCCAGCGACGGGCAGCACGCTTTGTCATGAACCGCTACAGAAGCACCTCGAGTGTTGGCAGCATGCTGGAAACACTGGGCTGGTCGACATTGGAAGAACGACGACGACTATCCAGGCTCACCATGTTTTACAAGATAACAAATGGGCTGGTGCACTGCTCCGGAATCAAACAGAAACTCGTTCATCTTCCCCCCAGACTGCGACGAAGTCACGACAAACAGTTCCGGCTGGTAAAAACAAGAACGAAGTACAGAAGCTCCTCATTCCTGCCGAAGACAATAGGGGACTGGAACAAGCTTCCAAAAGCAACAGTTGAGGCGGCTACACTCGATACATTTGTGTCTATTGCCTCCTGTATTCCAACCCCCAGTTCATAACACCACTGCTGAGTCGCCCTTGCAACCAGTGAAGTATCCCATTGAAACCCATGGACAGTAACATCGCAAACCTCTCTGAAACATAGGAGCCAGAATGATCAATTCATTGATCGTGGGCCCTCAAAATAAAAAAGAAAAAAGAAAAAGAAAAAGAAGTACACAAATATTTCACCAGAGCTAGTCATTTTACCAGAGCTAGTCTTCTGTTATTCAAAGATACAAATTTAAAAATAAAAAATATATGGATTCCAAATGTTATCTTTACCTCTGGTGACACACCTTGACATTAAATATTATTTCTTTAAAGTTTGTCAATTACATAATTTAAATAAAAAATAATTCCATGATCACCTATATGTTAACACGATAAAATCTATGTGTTCAAAAGCTTTCTAAGAAATTTTTCCCTCTATAGGATATCGGTAAGTTGCTCTGAACAAAATATCCTGAGACGTCCATGAAAACTATCAGACCAACAAATGGAAATCTGTTATGTCACGTTAAATTAATGCTTGAAAATAAACCAAATGGCATAATACTACAATAAACCTTTTTCTTCAATAAAATTTATTATCAAATACATAAATACATCTTTTACAAAAGAATTCTAACATTCTTTAAAGGGAGAATAATTAACCTGGGTGTTGTGACATGCTTGTCCCCCTTGAAGGTGTTGAATAAAGTCCCCTTTGAAAGTCAGGATAGAATTAAATCTCACAAGGACTACAATAATATAACTTTAAACGCTAGAATGATTCATTTTAAAAAAAAAATCCATTTCCCCCTCCCAAGAAAGCTTTCTGGACTTATGTTTGAAATACTCAGATGTGCAGAGACATATCACACTATTTTCTTTATGAATAGCAAGGAATTGTGTGACATGTAATATTTTTGTTAATATATTTGATATATATTTTTGTTGGTGGTCAAAATAAAATAAGATTTGATACAGTTTAAATGAACTGGTATAAATTATTGTAATTAAGTACTCTAAAAAAAGTTTTTAGTGTGTGGTGTGGAGAGTAGAGGTAAACTTAATTAGTTTATGGCAAATGGCTGACCAAAATTGATCTGAATTGGTGTTAAGATGTGAATGGATGTGGATAACATTTTACAATATTTAAATCTCAGCTTCTTTTGTGATTAAATCTTGGACAAATTTTCTTGACAAAAATTGGGAAAATTGTTGATGTTTAGTTGTTAAGCATTTGAAATTAAGCATTGTTTCACAAGAGCTTTACCTACAGTCTGAATATTATTTAAAAAACAACAACATTCATTTAAAGAATTGGAGACTAACATATAATAAATTAATTATTCGTGTGTTATGATCCGGCAAGAAAAAAAAATCCTAGCTCTTAATGTGCTGTAAAAAGATTGATAACACCATTAGCACCTAGACCTTTTGTTGTACTAAGATAAAATCATTAGCATCTAGATCTTTTATTGTACTAAGATAAAATCATTGGCACCTAGATCTTTTGTTGTGCTAAGATAAAATCATTAGCACCGAGATCTTTAGTGGTACTAAGATAAAATCATTGACACCCAGACAATTAATACTCCCAAAAGGTCAGCTCTGCTGGATTTTTCTGAATAAAGGTCATTGCATTTAACTTTATTTTTTCTACAAGAGAACAATACAAATTACTTATCATAATGTTCTCAAATATCATGGTACAAGATAACTGTCATAATGGCAACAAATATCATGATTATATGATACAAATTTAATAAACATTAAGGATATATATCATATGCATTAAAACAAGAGTAACATTTAATTACCATAACACCAAGAAACATTGTTAATTTCTTTGTACTTTATACTTTCTAGATCAGGCCTGCACAGCATATGGCCCGTGGACCACATGCGGCCCACCAGCATCCACTTTGCGGCCCACGAAGTTAACGAAATATTTTTAAAATTATTATTTTCTTAATAGCTTTTCCCTATCCTATTTTCTTTCGGCCTGTACAAGTTTTTCATGAAGTATTAGGGTCTGCCTTGCATTTTGAATAGTGCAGGCCTGTTCTAGAGTACTGGTACTTGATACTTTGTACTTTCTTTGCATCTTAACGTTCTTGAGTTCTTAGCTTATTTACATGAGAACTCCCCAAATTCAATTTTAAAATACAGATTCAATCAAGTTCATGTCTCATAGCTACCCCAGCAACAGCCCTCGCCATTCTCACAGCGCACAAGATCTAATGACATGACCAAGATAACACTGAAACATGACACTAATTAGTATGCTAAACAAGGGGAGGTCACTATGATGACCACCGAGCTATTAGAAATGTTAGAGTTATGTGATACAACAATGCTACAGTAACTGCACTTGATGAACAGCATGAAATGCCTTCAACAACATTGGTTTGCATCGGAATAATGCATAAGTTTGACAATGGTCACGGAGCGAAACACTTTTAGGAGAGACACCAGCTTTCAGGTGTAAGCAGTCACACAATGTTGTTTTTTACTCAAAGAGATTCTGTCAAAGCATGACAATATAAAACCTGAAAAAGCTGAAATTCCACCACTGAAGCAAAGACATGATGATAAATTGATGACTCTGAGAATGTTCAAAGAATTTAAATGCCATGAATTCTATATACAAATTAAGATTCATCTAATTATCAAAAACCAAAATAAAAATAAGATGTCTTTAATTTATTTTTTTAAACTCTGTGCCATTATTTATTTATTTCCAAAAGGAAGGCAAGACACTGCCCGTTTAATTAGCCTAAGGTAAAAAAAATTGTTTTCTTTACTAATTAAAAATCTTGTGTGACCAGTTGTTTTAAGGCTCTAAAAATTTGTTGTAATTTCTTTAGTGACAAATCAGAGTTAACAATCAAATTATTTTCAATATTTCAAAAGAGTTGCCATTCAAATACCTAAATTTAAGATAAGATAAAATTACCAGGATATTATACTCAATTACTTTCTCACTTTCTCTTTGACTAATACATCCCCCTAAAAGATTTAAGTACTTCCACTCTGTGAAGTATCAAAAAAGACCAAAAAAAAACCCCAAACAAATTGGTGGCTCTTTCCATAAAAGTTGAGCTTAGTATCCATGCTGAAATTCTCTCTTCCATTTGTTTGTTGCACTATCACAATATTAAATCAATTTCTATGAATAAAAATCAATAGACAAGCATGAAAGAATGATATTATATAAGTTTGTGTTGAATTGTATGGTTCAAATCTATGTTTTTTTTCAAGTCTCTGATTTAATCAAGAAAAAGTTTCCAAGTGGAAAGATAATAAAACAGTTGTGTTTCCAACTTATATAAAATAAAACAAATCTACTAACATATAAAATTTTTGATTTACCAGTTTCAGTTGAATACATTTATAATATTAAAAAATGTTGGAAGTGGTCAGTTATGTGATTAAAAAAGAAATATAAATTTGATTCATATTGATACGCTTCATTGCCCTAGGCTTATGAGAGCATTCATTTCAGCTTGAGATTGTACAAAAATTCTTTTAATTAATCTATTCTTTGAATCCTAGAATAACTCTTTCAAACTGAGAGATCTTGTGGGCGTTCAGCCCAAATTCCTCTTTCAGCTCCTCTGCTGGGAAGAATGCCGGCTGTTCCTCTTTGAGCACAGTGATGCCAAAGTAGCGGAGCAGAGCGAGCCCAGGAATCCATAAAACCGAAGACAGGATCAGAAACGCGGCAATCACCTTGCACCACCACGGCCACGGGAGCATGACTGCCACAGCCTGAAATTGCAATGATTCAATATTGTATGTAATGCCGCTCTAAAAATATCATAACAAATTATGTTTGCAGGGATTAGGCCCACATTAATAAATGCTGTGGATCAAACTGCACCAGGAATTTTGAGCTTTATACAAAAACAGTTATATCTCAAATATCACAGAGGTATTGAGAACATTTTTATCAGTTTTCATTTACCAAATTTTGCTTTTGATTTTTAACAAATTTCTTATGACAGCATTTCCCTAATGGAATATTTTAAACTTTGTGAAATTTTGAGATGTTGACACATTTTTGTTCCAAAGGATAATAAATGAAGGACTGCGTTCATGATATGTGAAAAAAATAGAAGAATAAGGTATGTGGAAGCTTGAATAAAAGGACAGGCCAATAAGATAAGAACGTTTCCGCTAAGAGCCTTCCTCAGCAGAAAGGACAAATGAAAAATTGAAAAGAAATAAAAAGAATTTCAAAAACAATTTTTTTTAAAAGTTGTCGCAATTAATGTTATTGCTGGAAGTTTAAAGAACATTAGTGGTGACCACTTCAGTTTTTGAATTGCTTTCTATTTCTTGTTATTTTTTTTTCATTTTGTCATATCTGCTGAGGAAGGCTCTTAGCCGAAACATTCTTTTCTATTAAAAGGTTCCACATACCTTGTTCTACTATTTCATGTTGTTCAAAAGCCATAATTGTAATCTTATCTACTTACTTATATGCAGGGACATCATTTGGTTAGAGCAGGGTGGGGCATTTACCCCTACCCCCACTGAATTTGCAAATTTTATTTAAATTTCTATGTACTGTGGCGCCTCCAGTAATAACTTGACAAGTTTTGGTTTTGCACCCCCACCCCATGAAAAGTCCTGAAATGATACCCCTGCTTATACGTCTTAACTGTTAGGTTTGAGATAATACTTAAAAATTTGACCTACATAAATCAAATGCAAGGGCTAGAATATCATCAGTCAAAACTGCAGTCATCATCAATATCAATACTTCAATATCATCAGTCATGTAATGAAAAGTCTGGGCTGGAATAATATCAAGTGAAGCATGCATATAAAAAAAACATAAATTATCAGTGATTTCATTGGATCTTACTTTCTCAGCATCCCAGGCTTCATACATGACACCTTTGGCCATGACCTCGATTACACTGGAGGCCAGAATAAATATGACAGCCACTGGCATCAGATATCGCCAACATATCAGCCAAAAATAGGATGGACGACGACCTAACATCAACTCAATGTCATCACTGATTCTGAAATGCAATATATGGATGGTTATAAAAAATTTTTATTTATTCCCCTTTGATAACTTTATAAGGGGAAATAATGTATTTTGATAGCTACATGAAAAAAAGATATTGATAAAAAAATATAAATGATTTAAAAAAACTCACTGTTTTAAACCGTAGACATATGACACAGCCACACATTCGATGAAGCCGACAATTAGCAGTGGAATGTTGGCGCAGAAAGAGTCAAACAGGGCAAACACATATGGTCCGGTAGAAGTGGCAAAGCACATAGAGAGTATCAGACAAATTAGACACACCGAGCCTGCTCGGGAAGAGAGTAGAACATCACAAACACACACAAAATTAAAACTTGTACATTTAATTACCGTGGATGTGAGGCGACGTTTTCATATGTCTTATTATTATTAAGACACTAATAAAACAAAGCAACTATCCTTTCCTATTAACATGGACTTAAAGTCACATAAAGATATATTATAAATACTATAAATATTGGACTTCACGTCACATAAAGATAATTCATAAATACTATAAATACTGGACATCACATTACATAAATATATAAATACTATAAATAATGGAATTCACGTCACATAAAGGCATATTATAAATACTATAAATATTGGACTTCAGGTCAAATAAAGATAGATTCTTGGATGCCAACTAGATCAAATCATTTAATTTACTAATCTATATAATTTAGTAATACAAAAAATAAATACTTGAACAAGAATAACAACACCATGTACCCCACACCAACCGCCATGTTCACCCACCACAGATGAGCTCCTTCCGTATCCTTGGGAACAGCATCATATCATTAAATGAAGTTATGGCCCCTTCCAGAGTGCCGAACATGGAGTCCAGCCCCAGTGTCAGCAACATGAGAAAGAACAGGACCGCCCACAAGGGAGCCAGGGGGAACTGGTTGATTGCCTCTGTGAATGCTATAAATGCTAGGCCAGTCCCAGAGGCCGACTGAAGACAAAAGAATAATCTTTGTTGAAATAATATGACTATAAATTTGAATGGAATAATATTTTATATTGATGTAGTTAATTCTTTTTTCATTTCTGGTCATGGACTTTATGTCATTTGTTTTTTAAATATATTTTTAAAATCTTACCACCACTATGAGTAGAATTTTAAAAACCCTTTGGGGAGAGTGGTACAATCTACTTTAAGAATATAAATGACTTTGATTACTAATCTAAATGGGAAAAACATTTTAAATTTGGGACAAATTAAGCTTGAATCAAAGTTGAGATTCTGGGCTAAATGGCCACCATAGTTTCCATAGATGCGATCATAAAATAAACACAATGGTCAGGTTTCTATTTTATAAATAAAAAGTACATAATTTTGGCATTTAAAATGTTTGAAAGATTTTTTTGAAACCATTTTGAACATCGCGTCAGAACTTCAACTCTGCAGTGGAAAATCATGGGTCAAGTTATCCGATATCAAAGTTTGCATCAAAGCTTACCTCTGAGATGATCTTCTGGAAATCGCAGGCTGGGTGGTTGTCTGTGTGGTTGAGGACGCCATGTTTCTCAAGGCAATTTTTATATTGGAGGGTGGCTTTGAATCCTGTCAATAAAAAATATGAGAATAGAGCTGTGGCAGAATGAACTGAAATAAAAGTAGTTATGAGAATGAACTGAAATTAAAGTAGTTCTAAGAATGAACTGAAATTAAAGTAGTTATAAGAATGAATGAATTAATAATTAAACAATGAAATTTAAATATGGAGCTGTATTATGAATGAAGGAATTTTCAGATGACAAGTTGACTACTGAGGAACGAAGGCACATCATTTGAAACAATGTTTTAAAGTTTAAAGTTATTAAACAATAATTTACATGCCTTTAGTTCCAGGTGTAAATAATATATTAATCTGGATAAATATCATTAAAAAAACTAGATACATGCTCAATGGGGTCCTATGATATAATCCAATACATAGTTGAATACAACTTCTGTATTCATTTATTTAGTAATATGTACTTGTGTTTTCAATATAGGACCAAAGTAATCTAACTTGTGTATTCAGTTATTTAGTTATATGTACTTGTGTTTTCAATATAGGACCAAAGTAATGTAACTTTACTCCTCCTTAGTTTGCTTGTCCCTTTTTTTAATGTCAGATGTTAAATTCAATAAATTTTTAAAATCATTATGAACTGTAAGAATCTTTAAATTGGTCTGAACTGATTGGAAAAAAATGTTTTTAATTTATATTTAACCTTAAGATTTTAAATAGAATTAAAATAATTATGTGCAGGTCATTTAAGCAGGATGTTACCAGGGCAATAAAATCTCACCCAAAATACTAAAGACAACAACAGCTGTAAAAATGGATGTAAAAAAATCACAGATTGTCACAATGAGGGTGTCTCGCAGGAAGTCACTTCTGACAGGGTTGTAGGAGGCCAGGGCTATCAGGCAGCCGAACGCCAGGCCAAAAGAGTAAAAAATCTGAGTCGCCGCATCCAGCCAGACCTCAGGGTCAAGGAGACGATGCCACTGTGGAGATAAAAACAGAAGTATTGCAAATTTCATCGTGATTGTGTCTAAATCTAAAACAATTTGTTACTGGTATTAACTTGAAAGACTATTTGCTTGTTATGTTTTACCTCTGGTACAAAGAGGTGCATCAAACCCTTGTCAAAACCTTCTAACGTTATGCCACGGAAGAAGAAGATGACCAGGACAAAGTAGGGGAACGTGGCAGTCACATAGACAACCTGGCAACAAAAAACATGTTCTAGAAGGTAAAGCCGTGAGTGTAGAGCAATGAAAATGCTCTTTGTAAGATACAAACTACCATCTTAGCACCCCCTAGCCTTTTTTTTTTGTCGTTGTTTTTTTGGGCACCCCCCAGATGTTCTGCTATACAAGGGTGATCCTTTCAATGTCTGTCCACCTCCTTCAAAGTCTGCCCACCCCCTTTAAAGTCTGCCCACTCCCTTCAAAGGATGCCCACTCCCTTCAAAGGATGCCCACTCCCTTTAAAGTCTGCCCACTCCCTTCAAAGTCTGCCCACTCCCTTCAAAGTCTGCCCACCCCCTTCAAAGTCTGCGCACCCCCTGACAGGAACAAAGCAAGGTATCACGAGCCACCTTAACAGGCGTGGTAACCTGATGGTAAAAGATACTAGACTCTGATCTTACATCCTTATATCTACCCATATAACAAATGCTGAATTTATATAACATGTTCTGTGTGTTGAAACTACTAAATTGTTAAATTAAATTATTACTATCTTAGACAATTGTGAAAATTCTCAATGTTGTTAAATGTAACTAAATATTTGAGTTTCTACATTTAATAAAGCAAATGAAAAGATCATCACACAATGATTTAACAGATCCAACCTTTCCAGTAGATTTGATTCCCTTGAGTATACACAGGAAGACCACGGTCCATGCCAGGACAAGTCCCAGCGCTATCTTCCAGTTGAACTCAGGACTTGACTCCACAGTTGGGGCAGTGTTCAGCGTAGACCGGTACCAGAAGTAACTAGGCGGGCTGCTTTTCTTACAAGGACAACAAGAAAACTCTATGACAAAATGGCTTGACATATCACACTAACAACAGAAATTTTAAAAAACATGGAACGTAAATTCAAGAATTCAAGAAGATAAAGAAAGCAACAATTTCCCCTTATTTATCCAAGCAGTCAGAGGATAATGAGACCGATCCAAAGCTCAGAATGCCCCCTCCCCCCCCCTCCCCCCCACATGGTCAACATTGCCTTTCAACGTGCCAAAATAAATGTAGCAATTCTGTGTATTGCGTAAATGAAGCTGACAGCTAGGAATTCAACAAAACTCTTTGTTCTCATTTTCAGAGGAATACTTTAAGTCAGAGTGATTTAAACAAAAAAAAATCTTTTCTATGTTTTTATACAATCTGTTTGAAATGAAAAATGTAATCAAAACACATTTCCATTAGTTTGGATCAATTAAATAACCTTTAATATAACTTTATAAACTTTCATTCCCATCTTGCGGGAGAGGTTAATGAAAACAAAAAACAAGCAGCATCAGGACCAGATTTTGCCCGCGGGCTGTAGTTTGCCAAACCGTGAACTAGAGCAAACCAAATTATTGCTTTCAAATAATTAGAAAAAAAAAATATTCTGCACATTTATTTTATTTATAGACCTCACCTCACATTCGGCGTCGATGATGTACGTATCATTTTCGCCAAAGTGATGCGGACATGATGCCCAGGGGAGAGGACTCTGGAAACTCTAAACAGAAATAAGAAATGGCATCATTAATTCCCCTGAACGTTATATGATCGATTTTTAACAAAATAATTTAGCCAGCTGTAAATACAAAACTCAACGCCAAAGCAATGACGAAACAACTAACCCGTTCAAAAGGATTGCGGTCATTTACGTAATTAAAATAATGCATTAAAAAAAGCTGATCGCAATCATTAAATTAAAGCCTGCCATACATACGTTAAAATAAGTAGTAATTTTATTTAATATAAAAAAAAGAATGACGAGTTTTAGTTTTTAGACACGGGCTTAACTAGAAGGTGAAGAAAGCATAGGTGGCGCTGAAATAACAAAGAAAGGAGGCGCTAACGTAACAACCATACGCCTCCTTCATGAACACGAATAATGTGCCTACTTTGGCTATGGTGTGTTCATATAAGACATTTTCCCACGTCCTTAACTTAGCTTGGATACTTTCACTTATGATAGAAGTATTCATAACTATTCCTTGCAAGTTACTTAGGCACTGACTCTGAAAAAAAAACAACTTGTAAGTGATGCATGTATCTGCTCAGATTTGCGATGTAGTTATAGACAGACTGCATAACAAATAAAGCACGCCAGCTATGTGGTTTATATGTTTTCATACCGCCATCTTCACCAAGAAAGTTAAAAATAAAGATTTTTTTTAAAACCAACATGACAAAATTTCTGATAACTTATCTAAAAGAGGGTAAGACATGCTTATTGTTTATCTAAAGGTTGCAACAATTTACCTGAAAGAGGTAGACGAAGCACCAGCTCATGATGGTGTTGTAGTAGAGTGAGAGGTAAAAGGACACGATGGACGAGCAGATGCCCACGCCGACCAGGTAGGGCGACACCTGCAGGATATATCATTGGATCCGGTGCTCAATGAATTTGATTAGACATCAACTGCTGGACGCAACTGTGTCCACAAAAAAACCTTACGCCACACTTTGGGAATAGTTCTTGTATTGTTTTCTCGGCACAGACAATAACCCTGATACCTTATATGGGTTGGAAGACTTTCGATTTGGCAGTCTTTAATTAATATATATATATATATATATATATTATATATATATATATATATATATATATATATATATATACACACTCTCACACACACACACACACACATATATATATATATATTTATATATAATATATATATATATATATATATATATATATATATACACACTCTCTCACACACACACACACACACATATATATATGTATGTATGTTTACATAAGAGCATCATCGCGTGTCAAATAGACAGACACCTAGATCTAAAATAGTCTCATTTTAATAGATTGTACATTGAGAATGTAGATTTAACTATTTTTATATTGGATGTATATTAATATGTGTATATATCTGTAAGTCAATTAATTTTTGTTCTAGCTTCATGAACATTTTGATAGTTCATATCTCACCATCTCAGAAACTGCACGCTATATTGGATGGCGGAATCGTTTAAAACACGTCTGTCCATTGAATCCAATAATGTATCACATTGCTTTGATTGACCTCGTAATTTTATCACCATGATGATAATGATGATTGAATACATGTGTAGCACTTGTGTCTATGCTATTCTGTACAGCATGTGTTAAAAACGCTCCGATGTCATCAACTCCATTTTTAAGTTTTTGGATAACATGAATGAGTGTCTAACATCCCTCCCCCACCGCCACAAACACACACACACAATTTTCCCGGAAAAGGCAGCGGCGGCGGGAAAAAAACCAACAAAAATAGAAATTTTAAAGATTAATGAAATCAGTCAACCGTGAACGAATGTTTACCTGGTTCCAGGCTCCTATAGCCCCCTTTCTCAGCCTCTGACCGACGGCCAGCTCCAGGAAGAAGAGCGGGATGCCCTCTATGGCCAACATGATGGCGTATGGGATGAGAAACGCCCCTGGTGGAAAAAAAAAACAAAAAAACAAAACAAACATCATTATGTCAGGGGGGTGTTTTAGAGGGGCTGTCGTCTGTGGCAGCAGGTATCACCAGTGGCGACTCATTACGGTCTCAGGGAGGGGGGGCACTGCCCCGAGGGCAATTTCGTTAATGTTTATTACAACATAATATAATAGGTGTGTGTGTTCGTGCTGGGAAGATGTGCGCGCTTTTGGGAGTTCGCAACGTGCGCATTTTGTCGAGTTAGGGTTGTGTGTATCATGAAACGTATGAATGGGGGGGGGGGCGAGGGGTGGGGGAGAAAGACTTTCCATAGTTCCATATTTCTATCTTGAATACCATTTTCAAATAAATGTTTACATGCTCTTCTTCCAAAATCTCTATATAAAGGAGACTTTATTTAATGCATAATAAGATGAATAACTGTTGTCACAGTCCATCAGAAGATCACTGACTATTGATTCTGTCACAGTCCATCAGAAGATCACTGACTGTCTATTCTGTCATCGTCAAAAATATATTTATCAATAATTCTCTTGTACACATTCTCCTTACCAAAAATCTCTCCTCATACCCTCCCACCATAATCTCTCCTCATACTCTCCCACCATAATCTCTCTCCCTTCACACAACTCCTTATACCCCCTCCCCCGCCATAGCCTAATCTCTCTCCGTCACTGGCACGTGATCAGTTCAGTCTCAAGGCTGGAAAACTCCGTTCATCAGAAAAGTCGCTTCGCCACAGACGAAGTAATCGATCTCGAGAATATCCGATAAAACAATTAAAAAAAAATTAACACAATTCAACAACCAAACTCGATACAAACTCGAAGTGGACACTCTCTGAGCTTAGCACCGCAGTATTGACGAAGCGATACTTTTTGACCACTGCTTGGATTTGTAGATTTTTCTAACCGAAGCATCCACTACAATGTAGGCTGCCGTCACACTGAACATACATTACCAGCTGCTGCTTTAAACCATAGCTGGCAAAACCGGTCGTCCCATCTCAGTAGGATACAAATGTCTGTCAGCACAAGTCAGGATTACCAATGTCTGCCGGTTCAAGACATGATACCAAAGTTTGCCAGCTCAAGTCATGATACCAGTGTCTGTCAGCTTAAGTCATGAAACCAATTTATGTCCACTTAAGTCATGATACCAATATCTGTCAGCTTAAGTCATGAAACCAATGTCTGCCCGCTTAAGCCATGATACCAATGTCTGTCTCCCTGAGTCATTCTACCAACGTCTGTCCAGCGTCCTACCAATGTCTGTCCAGCGTCCTACCAATGTCTGTCCAGCGTCCTACCAACGTCTGTCCAGCGTCCTACCAACGTCTGTCCAGCGTCCTACCAACGTCTGTCCAGCGTCCTACCAATGTCTGTCCAGCGTCCTACCAACGTCTGTCCAGCGTCCTACCAACGTCTGTCCAGCGTCCTACCAATGTCTGTCCAGCGTCCTACCAATGTCTGTCCAGCGTCATGCCAACGTCTGTCCAGCGTCCTACCATTGTCTGTCCAGCGTCCTACCATTGTCTGTCCAGCGTCCTACCAACGTCTGTCCAGCGTCCTACCAATGTCTGTCCAGCGTCCTGACAATGTCTGTCCAGCGTCCTGACAATGTCTGACCAGCGTCCTACCAATGTCTGTCCAGCGTCCTGACAATGTCTGTCCAGCGTCCTGACAATGTCTGACCAGCGTCCTACCAATGTCTATCCAGCGTCCTACCAATGTCTGTCCAGCGTCCTACCAAAGTCTGTCTCCTTGCGTCATCCTACCAACGCCTGTCAAACATCCCACCAATCGATCCCCTCCCCCAGTATCTCCCCCGATGGACGGTCTGTGATGACGACACCCATAATTAGTTTAGTGATGGCCTGTACGTCCCTCACAAGATAAATAATTAACAGGTCGGGTGGTGAAGTTCACAGTATGTGTGTGAGGGTAGAGGTTGGTGGGTGTGCGAGAGTTTGGGAATAGGTGAGTGTGTGGAAGTGTATGGGTGTGTGGGAGAGGGTGGGTGTTTGGGAGTGTGTTTGTGGGGGAGTGTGCTGGAGTGGGTGGATACGTTGGAGTGGTCGGGTGTGGGGGAGTGGGTGGGAGTGTAGGTTTTGGTGCGTGTGTTGGAGTGATTGGGTGCGTGTGTTGGAGTGGTTGGGTGCGTGTGTTGGGGTGTTTGGGTGCGTGTGTTGGAGTGGTTGGGTGCGTGTGTTGGGGTGGTTGGGTGCGTGTGTTGGAGTGGTTGTGTGCGTGTGTTGGAGTGGTTGGGTGCGTGTGTTGGGGTGGTTGGGTGCGTATGTTGGGGTGGTTGGGTGCGTGTGTTGGAGTGGTTGGGTGCGTGTGTTGGAGTGGTTGGGTGCGTGTGTTGGAGTGGTTGGGTGCGTGTGTTGGAGTGGTTGGGTGCGTGTGTTGGGGTGGTTGGGTGCGTGTGTTGGAGTGGTTGGGTGCGTGTGTTGGAGTGGTTGGGTGCGTGTGTTGGAGTAGTTGGGTGCGTGTGTTGGGGTGGTTGAGTGCATGTGTGATGTTTGTTGACGTCTCTTTACATACGAGGCAAGAAAAGTCTATAAAAATCATTGGATATATATAGGACGATCGACGGAGGATAGAGCTAGACTTCCCCTATCTATATAGACTTCACATATCCATAGACCTCCCCTTTCTTTAGGCATCCCCTATCTATAGACGTCTCCTATCTATATACATCACCTATCTATGTAGACTTCATTTACGTATAGACCTCCCTTATCCATAGACATCCCTTATCCATATAGACATCCACTATCTATATAGACCTCATCTATCTATATAGAATCACCAATCTATATAGAATTCCCTATCTATAGACTTCGCTTGGTGACTACACGAGATCATTTAGAGACGTGTGCTAGGTGAGGAAAATTATTTGACTCAACTTTGATCTACCACCGCGGCTCTTTAGCGACCTGAGTGCGGCACTTTAGCGACCTGAGTGCGGCTCTTTAGCGACCTGAGTGCGGCTCTTTAACGACCTGAGTGCGGCTCTTTAGCGACCTGAGTGCGGCTCTTTAGCGACCTGAGTGCGGCTCGGCTAGCCGGCAATAAATCGGTTTTGACTCCGAAAAAATGGGTTCTAGAAAGGTTCTTGAAAAGAAAAATTCGGCTCTCAACATTTTTTAAATCGTCCTAAGGCTGATTTTTGGCTTTTTTGACCAAAGTGTTTGCTGACCACTGACCTTGACAACTGTTTTGAAACACAATAATATGAGCGGGAAAAAAGGAGGTGGGCTACGTTCAAGATCTCTGCGTGAAGTAAATAAATAGTGGAGCCAGATATGTTCAAGACATTTTCAAGATATGTTCAAGATATGTTCATTGTTCATGCTTGTGAAAAAAAACAACAACAGAACAATTGTGAGGACAAGCATGATTTGAAAAATGGTAGTATTCAACAGGCTATGATAACTCAATGTAAGGCTCTTAGAGAAAAACACAGAACTGTTGCCTTCCCATATTGGATGAGTGCATCTGGTTTCTATGTGAATCGTTCAACACAACACACTGACTCAGGTGTCCAAATAAACACAGTATGGTACTGCCACAGGTAGCATGGTGATTATGCGAACCACTAATGGGAGACAAGTAGTGTACTTAATATTTCTTGCAGCATAATAAACAAACTGTTGTGACATGTGAGGACTGGCCAATGAGAGAGTTTGGACGTGTGAGGACCGGCTAATCAGAGAGATGGGACTTGCGAGGACTGGCCAATCAGAGTGTTGGCACTTGTGAGGACTGACCAATCAGAGTGTTTGGACTTGCGAGGACTGGCCAATCAGAATTTTGGGACTTGTCAGTACTGGCCAATCAGAGTGTTGGAACTTTTGTGGACTGGCCAATCAGTGTGTTGGCACTTGTGAGGACTGGCCAATCAGAGTGTTGGGACTTCCGAGGACTGGCCAATCAGAGTGTTGGGAAGTGTTGAAACTTGCGAGGATTGGCCAATCAGAGTGTTGGGACTTGCGAGGACTGGCCAATCAGAGTGTTGGGAAGTGTTGAAACTTGTGAGGACTGGCCAATCAGAGTGTTGGGACTTGCGAGGACTGGCCAATCAGAGTGTTGGGAAGTGTTGAAACTTGTGAGGACTGGCCAATCATAGTGTTGGATTAAAAGAAGAAGATAAATGATGATGGTGGAGGCTGAACAGAGACCGTTGATTGTGTATCATGATTTTGTTAACAACATTCTGAAGTAAAAGAAAGTTGTGTCATGGAAGTAGAGTAGGAGTGGAAATGTGTGTGATGTGATTCGAAGTATCTCCATATTTCTGTGAGACATATTTTTGTATTGTGTCTGCTGTAAATGTTGATAGTAACATTAGTTACTGTGTGAGTCACATCGTCACGGGTATTATTTGTAACTAAATAGAACAGTGACAGGTACTTGAGTTTGACAAGGCTGACCTAACAAGGGGTTATTCGCAAAATACGTCACGCAAAAAAATGACATTTTTAGACCCACCCTCCCCCGTCACAAAGTGTCACAAATTCTTTGCCCCCCACCCCCTTTAGTGTCACGTCACACTTAAAAAAATTCAAAACATAAATAAAATTTTCATAACTGAACTAAGTATTTATTTTATTCTTTAACATTTCCCCATATTGGATTAAGATGTGGTATTATTAGAAAACTGTGACGTAGAACGCAAAACAGCGAAGTCATTCCTCGCGTCGAATGTAAAATGGCCACAAACAGTTTTTGCGTCATTTTTCGATATGCACAGAAGCTGCGCACGACTGAGTTACACGGCACCTACATGACCTGAGGCGATTTCGATCTCAAATTAATGTTTTTGAAATTAATTGAATAAAGATGTTTCAAAATTAGAACGTTTTAGATATAAAAAAAATTGGTGACGTCACACATGTTTGACCACCCCCCCCCCTTTTCCCCCTCGTTACAAAGTGTCACAAATTCTCGAACACCCC
>CAXITT010000370.1:143053-162760 GCA_964033795.1 Lymnaea stagnalis | reverse complement strand
TGAATTTGAAGTGAATTGAATTTGAAGTGAATTGAATTTGAAGTGAATTGAATTTGAAGTGAATTGAATTTGAAGTGAATTGAATTTGAAGTGAATTGAATTTGAAGTGAATTGAATTTGAAGTGAATTGAATTTGAAGTGAAGTGAATTTGAAGTGAAGTGAATTTGAAGTGAAGTGAATTTGAAGTGAAGTGAATTTGAAGTGAAGTGAATTTGAAGTGAATTGGAGTGCAATGAATGTGCAGTAAAATGAATGTGAAGAGCAATGTGGTGGAGTTGAAAAGACTAAAAGAGTGAATGTGTGTGAATAAGAATTCCTAAGCATGGGGAAATCGGAGAGGGAACATTTGTTGGCATGGGAATATTGTAAAATAAAATAAATACGACCGAGTGGTTGAAACCGTATTAATAGCTCTGGACTATTTCATACAATAGAGTAAAACAAACAACAACAACAACAAATGTCAAACAAAAAGTATAGAAAGATGATACTAAAAGTAAACAAGGATTATACAAATAGTAGTCAAAGATGATACTAAAAGTAAACAAGGATTATACAAGTAGTAGTCAAAGATGATACTAAAAGTAAACAAGGATTATACAAGTAGTAGTCAAAGATGATACTAAAAGTAAACAAGGATTATACAAATAGTCAAAGATGATACTAAAAGTAAACAAGGATTATACAAATAGTCAAAGATGATACATAAAGTATAAAAAAGGTGATACAAAAAGTATACAAAGATGATACAAGAAGATAACAAAGATGATACAAGAATTATACAAAGATGATACAAGAAGTATAAAAGAGGATAAAAAAGTATACACAGATGATACAAAAAGTATACAAAGATGATACAAATAGCATACAAAGATGACACAAGAAGTATACAAAGTCGATTCAAAGTATATCCAAAAATAAATAAATGTGTTGTGTGTCATTAGTGTCAAATGTATTCCAGAGGTAGACGCAGCGCATATATTCAGTCTATACGAAGCCGACTCCAAATAGTACACAAGCAGACATGATGAATATTCAGATCTAGCTTCCTCTTAACAGAGGTTTTGAAAGGTCTATCAGTTTTACTAATAGCTTCTTTGTTTTTTTTGGAAGTGGTCTTCCGAGACCGGGTCGCCAACCACAGCAGCTTACACCAGGCGACACCAGCATCGAGAGACACATTGCTTGACCATCAGCCGGAGAGATAGGAACACACCAGTGAGCAGTGATGGTTCAAAGAATCGATTGTTGATCTATGAACGATTACAGAGCTGGCATGGGGGTCTTGTTTCAGATTCTAAAGAGGAAAAAAGAGTGCGTCAGCAAGTAATCACAGAGCCATTCTCAGTAGGAAAGAGAGTGTCAGCATGAAATCATAGAGCCATTCTGAGTAAGAAAGGGTTCGTCAGCAAGTAATCACAGAGCCATTCTGAGTAGGAAAGAGAGCGTCAGCATGTAATCACAGAGCCATTCTCAGTAGGAAAGAGTGCGTCAGCAAGTAATTACAGAGCCATTCTGAGTAGGAAAGAGAGCGTCAGCATGTAATCACAGAGCCATTCTGAGTAGGAAAGAGAGCGTCAGCAAGTAATCACAGAGCCATTCTGAATAGGAAAGAGTGCACCAGCAAGTAATTACAGAGCCATTCTGAGTAGGAAAGAGAGCGTCAGCAAGTAATCACAGAGCCATTCTGAGTAGGAAAGAGTGCGCCAGCAAGTAATCACAGAGTCATTCTCAGTAGGAAAGAGTGCGTCAGCAAGTAATCACAGAGCCATTCTGAGTAGGAAAGAGAGCGTCAGCAAGTAATCACAGAGCCATTCTGAGTAGGAAAGAGTGCGCCAGCAAGTAATCACAGAGCCATTCTGAGTAGGAAAGAGAACTTCAGCAAGTAATCACAGAGCCATTCTGAGTAGGAAAGAGAGCGTCAGCAAGTAATCACAGAGCCATTCTGAATAGGAAAGAGTGCGCCAGCAAGTAATTACAGAGCCATTCTGAGTAGGAAAGAGAGCGTCAGCAAGTAATCATAGAGCCATTCTGAGTAGGAAAGAGTGCGCCAGCAAGTAATCACAGAGTCATTCTCAGTAGGAAAGAGTGCGTCAGCAAGTAATCACAGAGCCATTCTGAGTAGGAAAGAGTGCGTCAGCAAGTAATCACAGAGCCATTCTCAGTAGGAAAGAGTGCGTCAGCAAGTAATCACAGAGCCATTCTGAGTAGGAAAGAGAGCGTCAGCAAGTAATCACAGAGCCATTCTCAGTAGGAAAGAGAGCGTCAGCAAGTAATCACAGAGCCATTCTCAGTAGGAAAGAGAGCGTCAGCAAGTAATCACACACCCATTCTGAACATGGAAAGAGTGCTTCAGCAAGTAATTACAGAGCCATTCTGACTAAGAAAGAGTGCGTCACTGAGCCCGTCGTAAACAAGTTCACCAGCAACGGCAACCGCTAAGAGCCTTTGGTTCTCAATCCTTGATTGGCACCCACGACGCTTCTGTCGTAACGTATCAAATCTATCAATGAACGATTACCAATGCGCGCACAGAGGTTTATTACAGATTCGATTCGCCGTCCCATCCCGAGACGATTACAACACAACATTTTATTACAAATTTCCGATGCCAGTTCATTATAACAAAAGCGCTTCATAAAATAAATCGATTTTTAAATTTTAACCCAAGAAGAATGTAACATGTAAGCCCCCCCCCCAACCCCCCCCCCCCCAAAAAAAAAACAAAAAAAAAAAACAACAAATGTGGTTAGGGGGTTGGGATGAATGTCACTATATTAACACTAGGAACTCTCGAGGAAACATCACGGTAGCACAACTATCAACATCTTCAACATTAACCTCCCTAAGGGCGCCGTTACCACCCAGAGAAAGCTTCTAGCATTTTAGTCGAAATGTGAGCAATGCGATTGTGTGCCTAAGATCTCCGCTCCTTTTATACGGAGGCGAAACTATCAGAAGATTATCAGATAGGTTCACTGAACATCCTCGTGGTATTGAACAGGTCAAACTTTCCCAGGTCTCATCCCGTTTCACTAGTATTAACGTCCAGGCACATCAAATGTTTCCACCAGGGGGGCGCTGATTTCTCGCACTATCACACCAGCGAGAGTTAGAAGGGGAAAAATAATAAATTCAGCTTTTCGGCACAACATTACCATTTGGAACCAATCAAATACTTTCCTACCAGTGTGCCTCGATTTCTGTCTTATTTATTATATTCACACAATTCCACAATAGTTATGCTCGTTAAACTCTTATCTTCACAGCATTGATACGAAAGTATTTTACTTCCTGTAATATTGGTATTGGAAAACCCAACTTCCGGCAATAAAATTAATGGTGAGCACTTTAGTTTTGGACGTATTTTTTGCCTGTCTGCCGAGGAAGGCTCTTAGCCGAAACGTTCTTCTGGTATTGTCCTTTCTTTAAATCTCGAGCTCCCGCAAACCTTGTTCCAATAGGTCAATCCGCATACCTTGTTCCAATAGGTCAATCCGCATACCTTGTTCCAATAGATCGTTCACATACCTTGTTCCAATAGATCGTTCACATACCTTGTTACAATAGATCGTTCACATACCTTGTTCCAATAGGTCAATCCGCATACCTTGTTCCAATAGGTCAATCCGCATACCTTGTTCCAATAGGTCAATCCGCATACCTTGTTCCAATAGATCGTTCATATACCTTGTTCCAATAGGTCAATCCGCATACCTTGTTCCAATAGGTCAATCCGCATACCTTGTTCCAATAGATCGTTCATATACCTTGTTCCAATAGGTCAATCCGCATACCTTGTTCCAATAGATCGTTCATATACCTTGTTCCAATAGGTCAATCCGCATACCTTGTTCCAATAGATCGTTCACATACCTTGTTCCAATAGGTCAATCCGCATACCTTGTTCCAATAGATCGTTCACATACCTTGTTACAATAAGTCCTTCCGTATACCTTGTTCCAATAGGTCGTTCATATACCTTGTTCCAATAGGTCCTTCCGCATACCTTGTTCCAATAGGTCGTTCACATACCTTGTTCCAAAGGTCGTTCACATACCTTGTTACAGTAGGTCGTTCCGTATACCTTGTTCCAATAGGTCGTTCACATACCTTGTTCCAATAGGTCGTTCACATAACTTGTTCCAATAGGTTGTTCACATACCTTGTTCCAATAGGTCATTCACATACCTTGTTCCATTAGGTCGTTCCGCATACCTTGTTCCAATAGGTCGTTCCGCATACCTTGTTCCAATAGGTCATTCACATACCTTGTTCGAATAGGTCGTTCACATACCTTGTTCCAATAGGTCGTTCACATACCTTGTTACACTAGGTCGTTCCACATACCTTGTTCCAATAGGTCGTTCCATATACCTTGTTCCAATAGGTCGTTCACGTGGCTTGAACCCCGTCCTTCAATTTATTATCCAATACCATCAAACCATCGTAAAAATCCAATTGATCCAATACATTTTAATCAAATGATTTCATAAATATTTCTTTACCAATCATTTCTATTTAAAGATGTGCAATAAGCAAACGTCGGTGTTTAAGGCCCCCCTCCCCCTTCTTCCTCTGTGGCATAGTGACGAAGTATTCAACAAATCACTCAATTCCAGTTCTTTTATGGGACATACATTTTAACCACATATAGATTTTGTAATTGTAATGACAACTTTCAGGAGTCGCATGGGAACTTCAGAAGGAGACATTTATCACCGACAAAACTTTTGGAGACGAATTCGCCCGATGGAAAATATATGATTAGTCTGCATTGTTGGTAGACTGACTGCGATTAATTTGCCTCATAGACATGACGACATTACTTTGACAAAGACAGGACAGCTGATCTCCTGTGGTAGTAAGGATGGTGAGATTTAGGCCAAATAGACCAATTACCGTGTCCCTGAACTTCACCAACTTGTATGGCTGTGTGTCCTGTGGTTATCGCTAAATGCTCTGCGAGATTTGCTGGCCTTAGTTAACCAGTCATGGCAAACTTACAACAGTTGGCCTTAGTTTAACCAGTCATGGCAAACTTACAACAGTTGGCCTTAGTTTAACCAGTCATGGCAAACTTACAACAGTTGGCCTTAGTTTAACCAGTCATGGCAAACTTACAACAGTTGGCCTTAGTTTAACCAGTCATGGCAAACTTACAAAAGATGGCCTTAGTTTAACCAGTCATGGCAAACTTACAACAGTTGGCCTTAGTTTAACCAGTCATGGCAAACTTACAACAGTTGGACTTAGTTTAACCAGGCATGGCAAACTTACAAAAGATGGCCTTCGTTAACCAGGCATGGCAAACTTACAAAAGATGGCCTTAGTTTAACCAGTCATGGCAAACTTACAACAGTTGGCCTTAGTTTAACCAGTCATGGCAAACGTACAACAGTTGGCCTTAGTTTAACCAGTCATGGCAAACTTACAACAGTTGGCCTTAGTTTAACCAGTCATGGCAAACGTACAACAGTTGGCCTTAGTTTAACCAGTCATGACAAACTTACAACAGTTGGCCTTCGTTAACCAGGCATGGCAAACTTACAAAAGATGGCCTTCGTTAACCAGGCATGGCAAACTTACAAAAGATGGCCTTCGTTAACCAGGCATGGCAAACTTACAAAAGATGACCTTCGTTAACCAGTCATGGCAAACTTACAAAAGATGGCCTTCGTTAACCAGGCATGGCAAACTTACAAAAGATGGCCTTCGTTAACCAGGCATGGCAAACTTACAAAAGATGGCCTTCGTTAACCAGTCATGGCAAACTTACAAAAGATGGCCTTCGTTAACCAGTCATGGCAAACTTACAAAAGATGGCCTCAGTTAACCAGCCATTGCAAGCTTACAACCATGATAAAATATCTTTTTCGTCTCGGCACAATCGCTACTCTGAACACAATTTCAATGCCATCTTATTATTCTTAGTACAATGTTTATTCTATTTTAGCACAACCTCTACTACATCAACCTAACTTGACCTAAAACCTCCTTAAGCCTTTACCGAGTTGATCCCTCATTGCTTTCCGTTCATGTCTATTCTAATCTCCCTTTCTTAAAGTACACAATTCTAACAAGGTGGCGTGGCTCTTCCAAAAAAGAAAAGCTTACACTGTGTTCTGGCGAACTGCCCACAACTCATTCGATACACCAGCCCTCAATTAATCTCTATTGACACCTTAAGTGCTGCTGCCACTTGCCTCATTCCCCACTGTCACACTGTAAAGCTTTTCCCCCGATGGGCTTCAATGTTCCCTGTGTTCAAGAGGCAGAGAACTCCACTAGCTTTAGAAAAAAAAACACAACGTAACCGTGAATCGTACATAGAATTTATACGCAACGTTTTCATAGTTGGGTAAGTGAACAATTTTGTTGGTGAAGTCACCCTTGATGGTGTTGAGGAGACTTGTTTTGTTTCTTTGTTTTTTTCGCAATACTGATAACAAAATATTCTACTTTTTGATTATACTTTTAAAATGAATACGGGATGATTTGTTACTTATAACAATGCTTAAAATATGACCGATTGTAAAGAACTGTCCCCCCCCCTTTTTACCAACCCTGACCCTTTTTGGGAGGGGGGAGGGGTGGAGTTTCTAGTTATTAATCTCCCCTTTCCAACCATCATTTTAGTGGTTTGATGGGTTGCAAGCCCTTTAAAAGGAGTAGCAAACATCTGTTGAGGAACTTGAATCCACTCATTCTATTTTTTTTTTCGCATTTCTCAGAACGGTACACGTATTGCCGATTGCTCTTGTTTACGCACGTCATCTCACGTGATCTTAGTTGAAAATGGTTAAGATCAATGTTCTATCTTTCTTACTGTGAACTGCTCTAATGAAGTTGGCTCAATTCAGCGTTTCCTAAACCTGTTGCATTTTTGATGAGTCACTGTGACCTAAAGTCCCTCACAGTGACTAAATGTCCCCACAGTGACTAAAAGTCCCTCACAAAGACTAAATGTCCCTCACATTGACTAAATGTTCCCACGAGACTAAATGTCCCCCACAGAGACTAAATGTCCCTCACGTGACTAAATGTTCCCACGAGACTAAATGTCCCCCACAGAGACTAAATGTCCCTCACGTGACTAAATGTCCCCACAGTGACTAAATGTCCCTCACAAAGACTAAATGTCCCCCACAAAGACTAAATGTCCCTCACAAAGACTAAATGTCCCTCACAAAGGCTAAATGTCCCTCACAAAGACTAAATGTCCCTCACAAAGACTAAACGTCCCTCACAAAGACTAAATGTCCCTCACAGTGACTAAATGTCCCCACAGTGACTAAATGTCCCCATAGTGACTAAATGTTCCTCACAGAGACGAAATGTCCCTCACAGAGACGAAATGTCCCCACAGAGACTAAATGTCCCCCACAGAGACTAAATGTCCCCCACAGAGACTAAATGTCCCCCACAGAGACTAAATGTCCTCAGAGACTAAATGTCCTCAGAGACTAAATGTCCTCACAGAGACTAAATGTCCCCCACAGAGACTAAATGTACCCCACAGAGACTAAATGTCCCCCACTGTGACTAAATGTCCCCCACATAGACTAGATGAACCCCACCCTCAATCATCTTCAAACTGCCTTCATGTGGTGCATAATACTCAAGATGAAAAATCCTGACTTCGGTGACAGGTCTTCACATTGAATCCTGACTTAGGTGACAGGTCTTCACATTGAATCCTGACTTCGGTGACAGGTCTTCACATTGAATCCTGACTTCGGTGACAGGTCTTCTCATTGAATCCTGACTTCGGTGACAGGTCTTCACATTGAATCCTAACTTAGGTGACAGGTCTTCAGTTTACTCTGAATTCATTGGATATTCAGAGTAACAAAAAACTCCATTTCAAGTTCAATCAGTTCATTATCAAATAAAAGCAAAAAAAAAAAAAACTTATTGGAACTCATTTTCACATGCTATTTATAAAATATTTTTTTCTTCCAAAAGTTAAGACCGAAATCTAATCTTCACATCTGTTTGTAAATGTACATGAACCAGCCGGAGTTCAGCGTCCCATGACCCTAGCATTGTCACCAATTCAATGAAAAGTTAAGAGATGATCTTTTACGTGGTATTTTCTATCCTGTGGCTATCATCCTTTTTGGTTTACTTTGTATACTTCTCACCCCCCCTCCCCCCCNGAAATAGTTCAGTCATCTATTGCAAACCATCAATAATAGGATGTTAATTTTTCCTGGGGTTAAATCCTTCGCATTAACTTTGCTTTTGTTCGTGTTTCTGTGTTTAAGGCAAAAATCTTCGTACGGCTATCAAACTGAAACTGGTCACCAAGACGCGATGCCGACGACAACACATTCCATCAAATTTTACGCCCTTCTCTCCCAAAAAGAATTTGTTCCTGTTTCTCAAGAAGAAGATGAATGAAATAGGATCTCCCCCCCCCCCTTCCTCCCCCCCCCTACCTGGTGGCGTGTTTTGGTGTGGAGATTAATTGTTTAGCTGTTGCTGTGTGCTTTGTAGTGTGTGACGTATTTGGATATGCCGTAAAATTAAAATGCATTTTTAGAAAGGGGGAAAAAGAAGGAATTATGAGACGTGTTTTTTTTGCCAGGAGTTTACGCGTTGACCCAACCACTTCTTAGTAACTCATGATAACTCGTGTGCAATTCCATAACTGCAACAACATAAAAAAACTGCACATGAATGATTTATACGAGAAACATATTTTGGGTGTTGTTTTTGACGTAAGATTGCGACACCATTAATGGCCGTGATCAGCTTTAAAAAACAACAAACAACAATAAAAACATGAATAAAGATGAGAGAGGGCAAAGAGTAAGACGCATTCTGAGGTCAAGCAGTGCAATCGTGTCTCTGCCTGATTAGAAGCCAATAACAGGCTTCAGTGGTTGACCTCACTGGCAATCAGCGCCGGTAGAGTGGACCAACGAGCGTGACCGAGGTAAAGTGGCAAGGCAATGGACTTGGGGGCGACAGTGGAGAATAGTTCAGTCAAGAGGAGGGACTTTTGGAAAACACGAAGTGACTTCACCATCCTTCTTTTGTATGACTCCAGCCCGCCCTCTGTTGGCCGGCTGCCAAAGCTGCGCATTCTCGGAAGGACCCAATTCTGAGGTTTTGTGCACAGAAGGTGTGAGATGAAGTGACAAAGAGCAAGACAACTATCACCTGGGACCTTTTAAAAACATCACTAAGGACCTTTAAAAAATCTTTAGGGACCTTTCAAAAACATCACAACGGACATTTCGAATACATCACTGAGGACTGCACACAAAAAAAAAATGTAGGTCACATTTCAAAGGTAGTACTGACATTAAATGAACATTTTAAGAAAAAATATATTAAAATTTAAAAAAAAAATCTTTTGAAGAAGAAATACCTATTGAAGGAAAAAAACACACATTCAAAACAAATTCTTTTTAATGAAAACGTATCTTTAAAAAAATTTCTTTTAAAAAGAAAAAAAAAAACGTCGTTTTTTGTTTCGTTTATTTCCAGATTAAGGATAAAATTTCAATGGGCCCAATGATTTTCTTCAATGTTGATCAAGTAGGGTTGGTTTAGAGAGTTTATTGCTTGTGTGGGGGTAGGCAGGTCTTACCAGGACAGTGTTTAAGTGTGTGGCGTTAGGTAGGTAGGACCAGGACAGTGTTTTAGTGTTTGGCCTTACTCAGCTTTTCATATTCCCCCAAACAGGATCGTGGAGCATTACATTACATATGACAGAGTTTGGCTTTCTAAAAGATTGACATTCCACCGGAAACGTACAAATTCAGACTCAGTTCCTCCACTTCCCCTGTACCAGTTAATCAGTTATTGACCTGTTTGCAGAATGTAAAGACTTGGATTGAATCGATCGTGATCTCCATAAATCTGCCATTCCAGGAGCTGGTAGTTCTAACCTGACCCCGCTTGTCAGTTCGAGGACAATTTACTAAGTAGATGACCTCGGAGTCAACCTGGCTTCCACCTCAGCAGCCAGCTCTTCCCTGTCAGATACCCAGCTCTTCCCTGTCAGATACCCATCTCTTCCCTGTCAGATACCCAGCTCTTCCCTGTCAGATACCCATTTCTTCACTGTCAGACTCCCATCTCTTCCCCATCAGACTCCCATCTCTTCCCCATCAGACTCCCATCTCTTCCCCATCAGACTCCCATCCCTTCCCTGTCAGACTTCCATCTCTTCCCTGTCAGATACCCAGCTTTTCCCCCGTCAGACTCCCACTTCATCCTTGCCAGACTCTTACCTCTCAGACTACCATCTCTTACCTCTCAGACTCCCATCTCTTCCCTATCAGACCCCTATCTCTTCCCTGTCACAATCCCATCTCTTCCCTATCATGCTCCCAGCATTAGCCTTGACTGGGATGACGCAAAGCCTGAGTGCCAAGTGTTTGTTTCTGTAAGGACAACTTGTAAGAAGTTGACATCGATTTCTCGACCACTTCTATGTCCCAGACCAGACCGTCTCATAAGTCATTAATAATATATTTTTAACTCTATACTGCGTCCAAACAATCAGGCTTCAAGAGAGAAAACAGGATTCTGGGCCCGTGTCAGGTCACACGTTACATGCGTGTGTGTACTCCGGTGTTGCGTGTCATTGAAAGAATCTGAATTGCGATAAATATTTTTTAAAAATTTCACTGGAATTTAACATAAACCCCCCCCCCCCCCAAAAAAAAAAAACCAAACAAAAAAAAACGGACTGCATTAATTCAATAAACTCAAACTTGGGCCTCTGAGGTCTTGAGGGACCAAATGAGCTCTGGTGGATAAATGTGGGTCTTTTTCCATACCAAATGCTGCAGCTTTGGAAAAATTGATCCGTCTTTGTTGTTTTATTAAGTGACTCGTTAAGTTTCAAAGGCTCCAATTTTTTTTTTAAAAAAATGTAAATTAAAAAACACAAAATTTCGGAGGCCTGCTGCAAAAAAACTGTTGGTCCACATCTCTACCTGCGACCTGCACACACGCAACCGGCTGTTCGACCCCCCTCGGGGTCCACAGCCTTGCACACGTTCGTACTCACCTCCGCCGTTCTTCTGCGTCAGGTAAGGGAACCTCCAGACGTTGCCCAGGCCGACGGCGTATCCGATCAGGGACAGGACGAACTGGGCCCTGTTGTCCCAGGTGGCTCGCTCCTCACCTGGAATGTCGGGAAGAGGTATGAGGGGGGGGGGGGTTGTGAGTGTGAGCGTTATTTGTTTTTGGTTAAGTGATGGGTTTCAAAAAATGAAATGTGACGTCATGAAATAGATAAAATAATGAGACTGCTGGCCATTCTGGCGTTACTAAGAAAAGAAAGGTGGTGAAGGAAGTAACAAAGAGACGGTGGCTAAAAGGGGGGGGGACGGTTCGTTTCCGATACTGATCTAGTTTTATTATGGTGGCCATTAACATCTTCTAAAAGTTTACTGAGATTTTTCAGAAGAAATCCTTCGCTTCATTATTGGATACACAGGAAACAAGTCTTTTGAGTGTGTGTCTGTGTGTGAGAGAGAGAGAGAGAGAGAATCACTGTTATAAGTAGGATTTTAACAAAAAAACAGGAGGCATGATGGGAATGATCTATTTTTAGTCTTGACAAATTAAAAAGTCATTGCATTGTCTTGCTGGGTATTTATGGAACAAGTGTGTGTGTGTGTGTGGGGAGGGGGAAATGTTGACGGGGAGTGGGGGGTTGTTGGGTGGGGGGTAGACGACTGCTCATGGGAAGCTACATTTCATAATTTCGTAGTTATTTTTTTTTGATCGCCCATAATACTGTACACTGTACACTTTCATTGGCTACAAAATGTTCTGTGAGACTTTTAATACTCGCATAATTTGTTAAAGTTTTATCAATGTACCTACATCGCTTTCAACATTTGGGTATAATTCAGAAGATAATTTGATGACTGATACATGTGATTCTGCTGCTTACCGTGAGATGCAGTAGACATCGTTGTGTATTAAGAGACACGAAGTCAGTTAGAATACAGGAAGTTGGTTAGGATACAGGAAGTCAAGATACAGGAAGTCAGTTAATATACACAAAGTCATTTAATATACACAAAGCCAGTTAGGATACAAGAAGTCAGGATACAGGAAGTCAGTTGGGATACAAGAAGTCAGTTGGGATACAAGAAGTCAGTTGGGATACAGGAAGTCAGGATACAGGGATTCAGGATACAGGAAGTCGATTAATTTTATAAGATATGTGGCTTAGCGAAGATACTTTTGGAAAGTTTAAAGATATGACGTCTTTCTTTGCATACGCGTTTTGACTGACTCCGAATGAAACCGTATTGTGAAATTCTCAAACATCTGCATTTATAGACACCTTTACCAAATGTATTGCGGAAATATCATACAAGTACATTTGTAGACACCTTTCCCAAATTTAAAAGTAATGCGCAAATATCATACAAGTGCATTTGTAGACACTTTTCCCAAATTTACAAGTAATGCGGAAATATCATACAAGTGCCTTTGTAGAAAGCTTTACGAAGTTTACCCCGTGAACAGCTTACGCAAAGAATCTCTTGTTAACAAATTATCAAATACACCTGTATTAGCAACTACCGAAATGTACCTTTATTAACTCCTCACCTAAATGTACCTTTATTAACTCCTCACCTAAATGTACCTTTATTAACTCCTCACCTAAATGTACCTTTATTAACTCCTCACCTAAATGTACCTTTATTAACTCCTCACCTAAATGTACCTTTATTAACTCCTCACCTAAATGTACCTTTATTAACTCCTCACCTAAATGTACCTTTATTAACTCCTCACCTAAATGTACCTTTATTAACTCCTCACCTAAATGTACCTTTATTAACTCCTCACCTAAATTTACCTTTATTAACTCCTCACCTAAATGTACCTTTATTAACTCCTCACCTAAATGTACCTTTATTAACTCCTCACCTAAATGTACCTTTATTAACTCCTCACCTAAATGTGCCTTTATTAACTCCTCACCTAAATGTACCTTTATTAACTCCTCACCTAAATGTACTTTTATTTGACACCAATTTCAACTGCACCCTTTTGCATGTAGCCCCAAACGTCTCAGGTCACAGGATTTGCCAGAAATAAATCAATGCCTAGGTCGAGAAGTTTCTAGAAGAGCGCCAATTAATCGTACTCCAGCGTCAACGGGACTCTTTGTCCGATCAATGATCGATCACGTGACCAGCCAGGTACAATACACGTGGCTCCTTACGCTGATGGACGTTAAAAAATCTCGAACAATACCAACCACTTAGCAGATGTGTTCGACCAATGGTGTACTAAATTAGCGACTGCTCAGAGTTTCTGTTAAGGCAGGACTCTTAGAAATGTTAGGACCCGATTACATCAAAGCTTGATCGATTTTTTTCTCTAATCACCAAACTCTAATGAACTAAACTGTAGTGACCAAAACTCTAATGAAAAAACTCTAATGACCAAAACTCTAATGACAAAAACTCTAATGACAAAAAGTCTAAATACCTAAACTCTTATGACCTAAACTCTAATAATCAAAAACTGTAGTAACCAAAACTCTAATTACCTAAACTCTAATGACCAAAACTCAAATTACCTAAACGCTAATCACCAAAACTCTAATTACCTAAACTCTAATGACCAAAACTCAAATTACCTAAACGCTAATCACCAAAACTCTATTTACGTAAACTCTAATGACCAAAACTCAAATTACCTAAACGCTAATCACCAAAACTCAAATTACCTAAACGCAAATCACCAAAACTCTAATGAACAAAACTTTTATCCCCAAAACTCTTATCACCAAATTTCTAGTGACTTAAACTTTAATGACCTAAACTCTAATGATCAAAAAATCTAATGACCTAAACTCTAACGACCTAAACTCTAATGACCTAAACTTTTATGACCAAAGGTATAATGACCAAAACTCTAATCGCCTAAACTCTAATGACCTACACTCTAATGACCAAAACTCTAATGACCTAAACTCTAATGAAAAAAACTCTAATGACCAAAACTCTAATCGCCTAAACTCTAATGACCTAAACTCTAATGACCTAAACTCTAATGACCAAAACTCTAATGACCTAAACTCTAATGACCAAAACTCTAATCGCCTAAACTCTAATCGCCTAAACTCTAATGACCTAAACTCTAATGACCAAAACTCTAATCGCCTAAACTCTAATGACCTAAACTCTAATGACCTGGACTCTAATGACCAAAACTCAAATGGCCTAAACTATAATTACCAAAATTCTTATGACCTAAACTCTAATGAGCTAAACTCTTATGACTTAAACTCTTATGACCTAAACTCTAATGATTTAAACTCTAATGACTTAAACTCTAATGACCTAAACTTTTATGACCAAAGGTATAATGACCAAAACTCTAATCGCCTAAACTCTAATGACCTACACTCTAATGACCAAAACTCTAATGACCAAAACTCTAATGACCTAAACTCTAATGACCAAAACTCTAATGACCAAAACTCTAATCGCCTAAACTCTAATGACCTAAACTCTAATGACCAAAACTCTAATCGCCTAAACTCTAATGACCTAAACTCTAATGACCTTGACTCTAATGACCAAAACTCAAATGGCCTAAGCTATAATTACCAAAATTCTTATGACCTAAACTCTAATGAGCTAAACTCTTATGACTTAAACTCTTATGACCTAAACTCTAATGACTTAAACTCTAATGACTTAAACTCTAATGACCTCAACTCTAATGACCTAAACTCTAATAAAAGTGACCTAGATATATTGCTGTGTGGCTTTTAAAGTGAATATATACGGAAAAAAAATTTGCCAGAAATAAGATTATTTAAATGTGATTATTTTAACCATAAAGGCCATTTAGAGATAATGTAGTTTTATTTAAGAAGGCATTAACTCATTTTAACTATCTCTGGTTAATTGGGTGCTTATGTAGCCCTGGTACCTCAGATATGGCAGCAGCAATACCCTCCCATCGGTAGCCAGTCTAATATAGGTTCACACCAAACAATAACGGCTTCTACTTCCCGGAAAACTTTACAGATTGAGAGCCGCTTGACCGTAAAACATTGGCTAATTTAAAAAAAAAAAAAAAATCTCTTCCCTCGTTGCATGTAAAGATCAAGTGGGATGAAATGCGCTGAGCTGATGTACATGGCAGAAGTATGAATCCCACCAATGCGATGCAAATCACTTACTTACGCGTAGACTCCGACAAGACACGCGGGGCGCAATTGCTTATTGTTGGATCCAGATCATATAATTGCTGAAGCGTTACCAAAGCAGAGCTCTTGAACGGCGACTCGCGAAGAATCGCGTCACCGGGCCAGAGCCCCAACTTGGTTCCGTTAGTGTGTGGCCTGGACCGTTGGCCAACCCGAAAACTAATGTTGCGGCCACAGGACAGTCCGGATCAGAGCGTCCCCCCACCCCTGCGTCATTTGGACGAGTCTTTGTAAAAATTGAATGTGGAAACCCCCACCAGTCAGGGCGTAGGTAAATGTTCCAGCCGTCACGGCGTGGCCAGCTTCAACAGTTTTTTTTCCCCCTGGCTATTGCAACCAGAGATCCCACATGTCTCCAAACTCCGCCCGACCAGCTATATTTGTGTTGTCTTAGCCCGTGTTTTGACCTGACGTTTGTTCACCACAAGGGGTTGCTCTATCGCCACAGGGGGAGCTGCACGAACGTACCTTTCTAACTAAATCCTACGACCGCCATCTTACTGTACCTACATAAGGTGTCCGGGGAGTAAACCGAAAATGCATCCATCCCAACACTCGGGTGGTACCTTCGCGCCTTTTGCATTCAACAATGTCATCTTACTATTCTCTTACAAAAGACATTTTAGCATACACATGAAACACTGCCCTTCATGAAATACACGAAACTATGTCCTTCATCCAAAATACAAGAAACTATGCCCTTCATCAAATACAAGAAACTATGCCCTTCATCAAATACATGAAACTATGCCCTTCATCAAATACAAGAAACTATGCCCTTCATGAAATACACGAAACTATGCCCTTCATCAAATACAAGAAACTATGCCCTTCATCAAATACATGAAACTATGCCCTTCATCAAATACATGACACTCCACGGGAATTTTCCTACTGGAACCCCCCCCCCCCCCCACACCCCTTTCCACAAAATCCGCAGTCATGTAGCGGTTAGATTCCTGCTCCGGCCTGACGCCGGCTCGTGTTCGCTTACGAACTGGTCCGGAGAGTGTCGAGCGAGAAATTTCGAAATTGCAAAAGCCCTTTTTTTTTTTTCTCTTTTACCCCTTAGGATTTCTTCGAGATGCAACATACCTTAACTTTTCCTAAACTAATTTTTAAAAAAAGGTAGGAAAATTTCACACACACATGGGTTTGAAACATGTACACGTGAATGTGACACTTCTCAAAACTTGGGAACCCCGTGCAAGCTAACGAGCGCCTTTTCTCCACCGGAAGAGTTGGCCATGTTCACCACACTCATGAGCTCCTACAGCTCCGCCATGTTCACCACACTCATGAGCTCCTACAGCTCCGCCATGTTCACCACACTCATGAACTGCTACAGCTCCGCCATGTTCACCACACTCATGAACTGCTACAGCTCTGCCATGTTCACCACACTCATGAGCTCCTACAGCTCCGCCATGTTCACCACACTCATGAGCTCCTACAGCTCCGCCATGTTCACCACACTCATGAGCTCCTACAGCCCTGGACCCCGTTCTTCGCCCAGGCTGTGCGTCAAAATTGCGGTCGACTGAAATGGCGAACCGAAATCAGCAACGTCTGGTGGCGTCGTGTGGGCGCGTCAGGAAAAAAGGGGGTGGGGGGGGGGATTCCGTCATGGCCATATCTAAAGGGAACTAATATCGCTCCTTTGATATATGTATACAAGGGAGCTAATAATAATGTCCCTTAGATAAATCGATAAAACCGATTAGCCGACACACAAAAAATAAATAATAATTTTTGTGTGTGGATTCGTTGGATTTATGGCGAAACAGCGATGCTCAGTGTGATACTGACGCTCGGGTAAATATTATATATGTAATTATATTAACATGTTTTGAGACCCCATGGGGCAGTTAATTTGAAATATAAACTGACATCTCGAGTGTTGATCATCAACAGCGGTTCGTGTAAAGATGACTTAGCGTCCTTGGCAGCTCAACGGGGAATTTCAAAGCTTGGCTTGGCGTAATACCCCCTTTCAGATCAAAATGAAACTTAACACTAGCTACCAGCGGTAGGGCTAAGTCCCAAAACACTTTTGATGTCGCGTCCTCAAGATATCAATCAAAATGTCACTAATGTTGGGTGTTTTATGAGTTGACATCGGCGTTGAACAAATATCTCCTAGAACATGTTCAGGATTGAAACACAAAACGAATCAATACATCCCTTAAAAACATTTTTCGTATAAATCATTTATAAAATGGGTTACCGAGCAGTGGTGGGGTGGAGCTGAAAATTTGATAAACCATGCATTCAAGTGACGCTCTTTTTACGAATCCCAGTTAGTGTTCCCCCACACCACCCCCCAAACAAGACTCGCAGCCACATTTTTTTTTTCACGCCCCTGAACTATATGAATATACAGATGACCCACCCACTTTCACACAGCAGGTTGATTTCACCAACTATGTCAGACACAAAAAAATATTACGCACCAAACGCACTTGCGATATTTCTTTGTAAAGGATCCCATGTAGCGCGGTTTTCGAAAATTTCGTATTTATCTTCGCCTTGAAAAACAGGAAAAACATATTTTTAGGGCTGGTGCTGAAAATGTTAATGAATATGTTGTCATCGACAAGGAGTCAATATGCCAAGTTTCAGCTCGATAGCTTGACGGGAAGCGGGCCAATTAGCCGTACGAAGATTTTGCCACCTAGGCAGTCAGCCAGGCATCCACAAACAAAAAGCGAAAGTTAAAATATAAAGTATTTAAAAAGGGACATCCCATTTGACGCATGGATAACAGTTATGAAGTTATCAGTTCTTTGTTGTTGTTTTTTGTTGTTTTTTTTGACAAGTATCAGTGAATGAGATCAAGTTACAGGTTGAAATGACCTAGTTAAAGTACGCCTAGGTTAGACACACCTGTAAGTAAGTCATTCCCATGTGACTAGTTTTACCACCTCAATCAGGGTGGAATCATTTAAAAAAAAAATTAAAAAATCTAACTTTTTTAATGCACGATCGTCAAATGAAACAATTTTTATCTGCACATCTTTTATACGCACATCTTTTAAATGCACATCTTTTAAATGCACATCTTATAAATGCACATCTTTTAAATGCACATCTTTTAAATGCACATCTTTTAAATGCACATCTTTTAAATGCACATCTTTTAAATGCACATCTTTTAAATGCACATCTTTTAAATGCACATCTTTTAAATGCACATCTTTTAAATGCACAGCCAATAAAAGCACATGATTGCGCTAAACAGACAGCTCAGGGTTCAAAGGTAAAACTAAGACCTCGGGTCAGCCGGAGTAAGTTCACAAAGAAATTCGATTAAACTTGAACATATAAACTGCCCAGCAAAATCAAAATAATGCACTTTTTTAAAGATGCCCTCTACATCAGCGGTTCTCAAACGTGGGGGGTCGAACTACCCTTACACAGGTGTCGACTAAGACCACCGGAAACGCATATTTATAAAGTAGCAACGAAAGTAATTTTATTTTTGGGGGGCGGCCACAGCATGAGGAACTGTATTGACAGTTCGCGGCAGTAGATAGATTGAGAACCACTGCTCTACATCGTCATTCCAAGTCAAACGATGACGTAAGTGGCTAAATATAGCCATTAGCTCGCAAGGGAATTGGATCCCCCGTTGAGAACGTGAAAAGATCTGCCCTACATTATCTTCTCCATAAACGGGCGTGCAGTGGATATTATGGCCATGCCACTTGGGACTGATTTGATGAAGACACTCAATATAGTGATCAATGCAAGTAACTCTCTAACTATGAAAAGAAAAGATTGTGGAATGGTGAGTTGAATAGCACGCAAAGTGGAATGGTGAGTTGAATAGCACGCAAAATTGAATTCCCAATCACTGCCCTAAATGAGGTTCTAAAAAAGTGTGCTGTAGCATAGCCTGGAAGGTGGTGTAGCACTAATTTGAATTCTTATACAGAGCATTACTTGTATGTATTGATAAGTAACTTCAGTAGATCGAAAGTTCGCGTGCTGCGGGCCGGTCTCCGATGAAACTTGTGGGCGTCCATATGCGGTTGCCTCTTCGTGGCGTGGTGGACTGGTTGGGCCAAAAGCTCCAGCCGACCGCGTGACTCCCAACGCAACGGGAGTAGCAACGCAGTAACATGATTACTTGTTGCCAGTAATGGATATGGGGCTTAGGTGGCTTTAAAAACACATGCCAATGATTTTAACTACGCGGCCGTGACAAAGCCGGTCCTAGGCAGCCGTTTCGTCCCAGCTTTTCGTCCCGACCAAAAGACTCCCTGGGCGGTGGGGGTGGTAACGCCACACCATTGCCCCCGGAGTGGAAGCAAACCCGCCCAAACTCTCGAGAGAGTCAGCTGCGAATGCTTTAAACGACGCGTTTTTGGTCGACCGGACGTCCCCGAGGCCAGGGGGGGGGGGGTTCCAGCGGGCCGCCGCACGGTCTGTCAGCGGGGAAACCCGGCGTCTGGCCCGGGGGGCGGGTAACCGGGGGAGG
>CAXITT010000370.1:97236-114499 GCA_964033795.1 Lymnaea stagnalis | reverse complement strand
TTAATACAATTAGAAATAATGATGCCAATAAATAATGCGGAATAAACACATATAAGTAGGAGCACACAAATACACAAAGAATAAAACACGCCTCGTAATGTTAAGAAAATCTATGTGAAAAATCTCCGTCCCCTCGTGCCTGTCAATCTCTTATATATATGTAGAGTAAGATGCTTCGAGAAGGGCTTATGACGTGTTGTTTACATCTCTCGGGTTAAGGAGTATATTCCAGAAATTACCCGAAAACAATCTACCCAATGCGTAATTGGAAGCCGACTGTAAACAAGCCACTTCAAAGACCTAAGCCACACCCCTTTGTGAACACAGCGTCTCATGCGGGGTCAATCAGAGGGCACGCACGAGAAAAACAAGCTCTCTATAACAGCGACCCCCAACCACAAAATTATTTTCGTTAATACTTTATAACTGTGGAGTATATGTGTTTTCAGATGGTCATTGGTGACCCCCCAAAGGGGTCGCGACCCACAGGTTGAGAACCGCTGATCTAAATCCAAAGCTAACCCAACCCTTGCTCTAACCTAACCTAACTCTTACCTAACCTAACTCTAACCTAACTCTCTCCCAATCCTAAATCTAACCCAACCCTAAATCTAACCTCACCCTAAATTTAACCCAACCCTAAATCGAACCTAACCCTAACATTAATCAAACCATGAGCCCTGAGACCATTTGAACCCAACATAGGGGAGCAATGGACAGTGACACAAACAAAATATTTTAAAACAGCATTATTTTCCTCAATAACAACAACTAAAACATGTAACGCATAAATAACTATACAGGAAATAAAATCATTGGGGCGTGTCGACTTATTATTCAAGTTCATGTGCTCTTTTAAAAATCTTGCAATCAAAGACTGTCTTGATTCAATTGCGTTACTCGTGTGCTCACTCATAACTGCACCACTAGTGTTAAATTACTGTGCGATGAAACTTTCAAATGTCTATTCCGGCTGTGTGGGAGCCCCTGCTACCAAGCTCTGCCCAGATGACTTAAGCTTACACAAGAGTGCGTCTGCCCCTTATCTCTATCGAATTTTCTAAAAATAGATTACGTGCTAGATTCTCACTCCATTTTACCCTCCTCCCCCACACACACTTTTTCTTTCTTTTTCTTCTTATTTACTTACAGACGCGAATATTTTACTACACCAGCACAGATGTCCCCAAGACTTCCTTATCATCCGTTACTCAAAGAATCAAAAGGGGCAAATTTAATGCTTGGTTATTCGATCGTACCAGCAACTCAGTATGAGACTGTACCAGCAACTGAATATGAGATTTTACCAGCAACTTAGTAATGTGACTGTACCAGCAACTCATTATGAGATTGTACCAGCAACTCGAGATGAGATTGTACCAGCAACTCCAGATAAGATTGTACCAGCAACTCAGTGTGAGATTGAACCAGCAACTCATTGTGAGATCGGTCTTATGATATGCTCCATGTTAGTAACAACAGCTACACTCCAATGAATCCATCCTCATGGTTGATGCAGTGAGACACTCTTTTCCATTCAACGTCATTCAAGCAATATCCTCACCAAAGCAACTGAATTGTGAAACCTGGTAGAGATGGGTTTAACATAGCTCATGACCAAGACAAACTGTTCCACCACCGTGAGCACTAAGCACGAGGGCAGGCTGCGTGCCGAAACGGCCCTAAGGACTTTTGGAAGATCAGACCTTAAGGGACATTGTGCTCTCTGTCAATAGTTCAGTGGATCGCGGAGCACACAAGGAAACTATTTGAAATGGGATCCCACTAAAAAAATTGTTCTTGGAACAGTTCATGGGAAGACTATTGGTGCCATCACATCTACAAAATGACACCGTTGCATTATATACCCTAGCGCAGTGGTCGGAAAATCGCGATCGCGACTCGCGAGCCGCGAAATCGGTTTTGACACCGAAAAACATGGTTCTTCTTGACAGGTTATTGAAAATAAATTTGGCTCTAAAAATTTATTTTTATCGTCCTGCTGTTGATTTTCGGCTCTTTTGCCTAAATGACTTTGCCGACCACTGGCCTAGTGGCATCATGAGGATACACATTTCTCCCATTCGCAATTCAATCAGCAAGCACTCTTTTGAACTGTGCATTCCATTGTATGGGGAGGGGCTTGATCAAGTTTCTGAAAATAAGAATATACATTTTAAAAGCTATATTTTGAGAGCGCTTGGAGAAGGGAGAGAGCTCACGTTCGTCAGCACGCTGTGGAATGACGTCATGAACTTATCATAATTCCCCAGCGCTGAGAAGGGGCGGGGCAGTGGGGCCATGTTAAAGAGAAAAATCGTTGGGCATTAAGTCTTGCCGTGGAGGCATCAGCTGTTCTGTGGTGACGTCACACCGGCGCCGGGCCGGCTTCATGGCCGACGTCGGGTCGGCGTAGGAAGTAGTTTAGTTCATTGTTGCTGCACCCCCAGCGTGCTGCCCGTCGCGGTGGTCAAGTCTCAGGAGCAGTCGTCGTCAAGTCACCGGACACAGCCGCCCAACTGGTGAAGATGATTGGGAGTCTCTTGACCTTGTCCGATTTTGTGGTGATTCGAAATTACACTAAAGAAATGTTAGGAGGGTAAAGTTTGTGTGGGTGTGAGTGTGTGTGTGGGGGAGGGGGGGTCGCCATGAAAGTGCTGGCTCATAGCACATTATCATAGCCAGCTCATAGCACATTATCATAGCCAGCTCTTAGCACGTTATCATAGCCAGCTCATAGCACGTTATCATAGCCAGCTCATAGCACATTATCATAGCCAGCTCTTAGCACATTATCATAGCCAGCTCATAGCACGTTATCATAGCCAGCTCTTAGCACATTATCATAGCCAGCTCATAGCACATTATCATAGCCAGCTCTTAGCACATTATCTTAGCCAGCTCATAGCACGTTATCATAGCCAGCTCTTAGCACATTATCATAGCCAGCTCTTAGCACATTATCATAGCCAGCTCATAGCACATTATCATAGCCAGCTCATAGCACATTATCATAGCCAGCTCATAGCACGTTATCATAGCCAGCTCTTAGCACATTATCATAGCCAGCTCATAGCACATTATCATAGCTAGCTCATAGCACGTTATCATAGCCAGCTCTTAGCACATTATCATAGCCAGCTCTTAGCACATTATCATAGCCAGCTCATAACACATTATCATAGCCAGCTCATAGCACGTTATCATAGCCAGCTCTTAGCACGTTATCATAGCCAGCTCTTAGCACATTATCATAGCCAGCTCATAGCACGTTATCATAGCCAGCTCATAGCACGTTATCATAGCCAGCTCATAGCACATTATCATAGCCAGCTCTTAGCACATTATCATAGCTAGCTCATAGCACGTTATCATAGCCAGCTCTTAGCACATTATCATAGCCAGCTCTTAGCACATTATCATAGCCAGCTCATAGCACATTATCATAGCCAGCTCATAGCACATTATCATAGCCAGCTCTTAGCACATTATCATAGCCAGCTCTTTTATTTTGAATCCCCCCGACCTACTTTTTTTTTTTTTCGTCCTGAAATTGTTAACAACTAGTCTAAAGAAAAACAACAATAGCAAAAGCAACAACACAAATAACAACTAAAACAACACAACAAAAACTGAAATAATGATAAATAAGAATCGATCAAACTGTCGAATATCAGGACCGTGACGTCATCGTGTTTTTAATTACATTTACAGATTTACAGATTGAACGCCGCCCCTCACCAGCCACCACCCCCCCCCCCTTTTATTTTCTTTTTTTTTTTACCAACTACATGCAAAAAATCCTGTGGGCGCTCATGAGTAGCAATAAGCTACTCAGGGGTTTCTTGTTGCGTAAAATAACTTGAGATCCATTGTCATTTGTATCTTTTAAAACAAACGACACAACGTTGTAACAATTTCCACCAGGAAAAAAGTTCATCTTTGATTCATGTGTTTGCAAGCAATCGATGATCGATCACCCGTTGTCTGTATTTGATCAAAGAAAAAGGCCCACCCATTAGTAGGTATCAAGGTAAAAAATCTGTATTGCTAGCCTGCCACTGGGCAATACGCCGCACGTACGGTCCGTTTATTGATTTCATTGGCAAAAATTGATTAGCAGCCCGGTGCTCAACTCTTTACCTGGAACATGGACAAATATCACGACATGAAGATGTGTCAATGTTATAACGGGAACACGTATACATATTATGGCAGCGGACTCAGAAAAATGAAGGTTTAACACTGTCAAGGCAGACGAAATGAAGGTTTAATACAATTTCAGACGATCGACTTTGAACAGTAATGGATACCTATAAAATACTATCATTAACAATACGTTTTTAAAATTACATTTTAAAAAATTACATATTAAAACTCAAAAGCGATTTAGACAACGACGAAAGTCGCATTTTTTATGCTGATAAAAAAAAAAAAAAGTTTTGGTTTTGACAACTCCAGATGGCAGGGAGGCTGAGTGAGAGTTGAACGCCGATCTTCCCAGTCGCCATGACGACCCGATGTTTAACGCCGATCTCCCCTGTCGCCATGACGACCCGATGTTTAACGCCGATCTCCCCAGTCGCCATGACGACCCGATGTTTAACGCCGCTCTTCCCAGTCGCCATGAGGACCCGATGTTTAACGCCGATCTCCCCCAGTTGCCATGACGACCCGATGTTGAGGGCACAAGGTTACAGTGGACAGGAAGGAAGTCCAGAAAATTCTGTAATAACTTACGCGAGGACGAAGCGATCTGAACGAAGCAAGGAGCCATGTGTTCATAGAGCTTTAATCATTCCTGGTGAGGCCCCAGTGCCTAGCCGGGGCTCCAACGGGATATTCGGAGCCTCTTTGAGTGAGCGGTCTTGTAAATTTATAACTTTGTTTAAAATTGCAAAATAAAAAAATAAAATTACTAGTCCAAAGGCTAAACCATAGAAGACATACCCCTTTCCATCACACTATAAAAAAAATTAATTTAAAAAAGCAAGCATTAGTCAAAATAAAATAGGCTCATACATGCCAAGAGCCTATTGCTTGTAGACATCATGAGGAAAAGATGAAGATGGACAGGGCACACTCTTCGTATACCTCTAAGATAACACCACCAGACAATCCCCAGCATGTCTTCGAGTGGGAAAAAGTGAAGAGAGGGAGGCCAAAGAATACACGGAGACTGGAGAGCTAGAGAGGCAGACACACAAAGTATGGGGCAGACACACAAAGTATGGGATACACCTGGAAGCGACTTGAAAAGAGAGCACAGGAATGCGATCAATGGGACATTCTTTGTGGTCAGAATACGTCACAGGCAGGTGCTGGCTCAAGGTACCAGCAACTCGGGCTGTCGCCATGTGCTTAGGGCGACATCAACGATCTTCCACAATAGGAAATGTTGCATGTGTGCGCCATGGAAGAATGATAAAAAGTGCAATAAAAAGATTTGCTGATCTAAAGATTAGAAGCAAAAATGTCAAGGGTGGGCTAATTGTTCATTCTGCCCACGGTAGGCAAATTGTTCATTATGTCCAAATACAAGCTAAGATAATAATTCCTTGTTCATTCTTTGTAAAACAACAACAACAAAACAACATAGGTAGTAAACTCATTGCCTTATCCCCAGTGCTTTTCTTTGCACAAGTTTTTATTATTAAACTTATAAAGGGCGCCAAAGTTAAGCTTGCCCGGGGCGCCAGCAACCGCTGGGCCGACCTTGGTCCCAGGCGGGGGAGGGGTGGGGGTGGGGGTAACAGGCACAAGGAAGTCGGTCTACCCATCCCATGACGGCTGTCGCGATATGCTGCTGCAATCTCCCTCCATTTAACAACATTTTTGTTTCAGTCATTGCCTTAGGACAAATGCCCTCGATCACGAATAGGATTACGAAATGTACTTCCTCTGAAAACATTTGATCAATCAATGAGACCGTGTTCTTTCGTCCATTCGCGTCTACTTTGTTTTCCAAAGCTCTCGTTCGTGTGTATGTGTGTTTGTGCGTGCGTGCGTGCTTATATGTGCACGCGCGTGTGTGGGAGTGAATCAACATATGGATAGACACGTATTCCTTTAAAGTCAAGTCAGGACGACCAAAAAAAAAATGCTCAAAGACTTACTTGGCTCAACAGCATACCGTCACTTAAGCAACAGGTCGTCAGACAAGCTCTCATCGGAAATTAACAATGATCAGTCCCCAGTGAGTCAGAGTTAGTGTGAACTACTTAATCACATTTTCGAAGAGTTACAAGAGATTAATTTTAGTTTTATGACGTTGAACGGAATATGATCAAAATTTGTGTTTCTTTACACTAAAAGCATGTATCAGGCCTGCCCAACATACGGCCCGCCCAACATACGGCCCACCAGTACACACTTTGCGGCCCGCGAAGCAACGAAATATTATTTATTATTAATATTTTCTTAATAGCTTTCCTCCCTGTCCTATTTACTTTTGGCCCGCACAAGTTTTTCATAAGTATCACGGCCCGCCTTACATTTTGTATTGTGGGCGCCTGGCTTAAACGGTTAATGATAGCATCGAAGTCTATATAAATGGTTTTCCAGAATCTAGAGATACAAATACTATCGGAACGCCAATTATCCGAGTGCTTGTTATCAGAACTGCTAGTTATCGGCATTCCCTTGTCTTATTATTATTTATTTTTATTATTAATATCAGTGTTATTTATTATTGTTTTAAAAATTATTATTAGTAAATACTTTCCACTCACAATTCCAAGGGGTTTGTAACATAGTAGCTTCGTGATTTATTGTTGTCACACTTAAATTCTACTTTTTAGTTGTATACGTAGGTTAAGAGTTATTTAACTTTAACTGGGATTTTGTACGAATTCAACATTATTTTCTACTTTATTTTAGTGCGTTTAAACTGGTCTTTGATAAAAAGTCTTTCATACAAAAGTATAAATCGTTTGTAAAGCGCATTATTTGAAGCATTGTCATACAAAATCCAGGTACATTTACAGGTACAAACTCCAAGAAGAAACATCAGGTACGAACTCTAGGTAGAAACTTCAGGAAGGAACATCAGGTACGAACTCCAGGTAACTTCAGGTACAGGAATACCTCTAGTGTTGGCAGCATGCTAAATACACTAGGCTGGTCACCATTGGAGAAACGACGACGACAATCCAGGCTCTCCATGATGTACAAGATAAATAATGGGCTGGTCCACTGTTCCAGTATTAAACATAAACTCGTCCCTCTCCCCCATAGACAGCGACGAGGCCATGACAGGCAATTCAGGCTCATACCAGCAAGAAGCCAGTATAGGAGCTGTTCATTCCTGCCCAAGACAATCAGGGACTGGAACAATCTTTCAAAAGGAACGGTTGAGGCGACAACACTAGACATATTTGTGTCTATTGCCTCCAGCCTTCAAACCCCTAGTGCATGATTTCCTCATCAACACCAGTAACAGAAACATTGCAAATCCCATCTACATGCATAGGAGCCAAATTGATCAATAAATTGATCGTGGGCCCTTAAGATATAGAAGAAGAAGAACTCCGGCAACAAATTCCGACCCCTGCTCACAATACAGCCAAAATTTCAATCCGTGGTGACTGCTAACATAAACTCCTCTTTCCGTGGTGACTGCAAACATAACCTCCTCTTTCCGTGGTGACTGCTAACATAACCTCCTCTTTCCGTGGTGGCTGCTAACATAACCTCCTCTTTCCGTGGTGACTGCTAACATAACCTCCTCTTTCCGTGCTGACTGCTAACATAACCTCCTCTTTCCATGGTGGCTGCTAACATAACCTCCTCTTTCCGTGGTGACTGCTAACATAACTTCCTCTTTCCGTGCTGACTGCTAACATAACCTCCTCTTTCCGTGCTGACCGCTAACATAACTTCCTCTTTCCGTGGTGACTGCTAACATAACTTCCTCTTTCCGTGGTGACTGCTAACATAACTTCCTCTTTCCGTGCTGACTAACATAACCTCCTCTTTCCGTGGTGACTGCTAACATAACTTCCTCTTTCCGTGGTGACTGCTAACATAACTTCCTCTTTCCGTGCTGACCGCTAACATAACCTCCTCTTACGGTACCGGAAAGCCCGTATTTCCAGCGGATATTTTTTTTCCTGGTACGTTTTAAATGACAGATTTGAAATCAGTCGAGCTATTGAGCTGTCTCTCTCAACCGTCATAATGAAAATAAATAAAACTGGAGCGCATTCTTGCGTGAATTCAGTCTGATGGCTCAGAGTGTTATTCTTTGTTCAGGGTGACATATTTGGCTCAAAGTGTCATTCGTGGCTCAGAATATCATTCATGGCACAGAGTATCATTCATGGCTCAGAGTATCCTTCATGGGTCATAATGACACTCGTAAGTTACGGCACATAATTGGCTCAGAGTACGATTCTTGGCTCAGATTAACATTCTCGGCTCAGATTACCATTCTTGGTTCAAATTACCATTCTCGGCTCAGATTACCATTCTCGGCTCATATTATCATTCTTGGCTCATATTACCATTCTTGGCTCAGATTACCATTCTTGGCTCATATTACCATTCTTGGCTCATATTACCATTCTTGGATCAGATTACCATTCTTGGATCAGATTACCATTCTTGGCTCATATCACCATTCTTGGCACAGATTACCATTCTTGGCTCATATTACCATTCTTTGCTCAGATTACCATTCTTGGCTCATACTACCATTCTTGGCTCATATTACCATTCTTGGCTCAGATTACCATTCTTGGCTCATATTACCATTTTTGGCTCTGATATGACCTGATTGGCTCACAGTTACCATTATTGAGACTAGGATATATAGAAAGTTATTTCACGTTTAACTAAACAATTTGAAACGAGAGGATTCGAGGTCAAGCCGAACTGCTTCCGGGGTCATTCAAATATTTGCGGCCGCCATTATCTTTGAAAAAAAAAAAACCACACACGTGGAAATTCGACATGACTTTACCCACAATAAAAAATAAAATATATCTTAGATGCCTCCTCTCTCTCTTTCTCCTCTCTCACTTTCTCTCCTCTCGCTTTCTCTATCTCTTTCTCTCTCTCTCTCTTTCTTCCCTCTCTCTATTTCTCTCTTTCTTCCTCTCTCTCTCTTTTTTTCTCTTATTCTCCCTCTCTTACTTTCTCTCTCTTTCTCCCTCTCTCTCTCTTACTTTCTCTCTTTTTTTCCCTCTTTCTTCCTTTCCCTCTCCCCTCCTCTCTCTCTCTCTCGTTCTCTCTCTTTCTTCCCCCTTCTCTCTCTCTCCCCAACCATTTTCAATTTTTTTTTTTTAATTTGAAGTGGCCACCCATGCAAGTTGCACAGCGTTTAGATGAAATAATAATTACAAATTAAAGACACGCCTCTAAGGTTGAGTGAATTCACAAGTGTAATTTGGCTCCATCCTGGGATGTATTTATTGTGAACAGTGTAATGATGTGTTCGAAATGTAGCACTGCATCAGAGCTTCGAGAGTACGGGATCTGGTCAGAATGCATTGATAAACACACACGTGATATTCCCCCCCCCCCCGCATTCGTTCCGTGTGAAGTGAAACCATTCACGTTTTTTTGTCGATGCATGTGATTGGCTCGATTAAATCGATTAGGGTGAATGTTTTAATAACATGTTATTGTTTTTAATTTTTGAACAGGGTAATGATGTGTTCGAAATTTTGCACTGCATCAGAGCTTCGAGAGTACGGGATCTGGTCAGAATGCATTGATAAACACATACGTGTTATTCCCCCCCCCCCCGCATTCGTTCCGTGTGAAGTGAAACAATTCACGTTTTTTTGTCGATGCATGTGATTGGATCGATTAAATCGATTAGGGTGAATGTTTTAATAACATGTTATTGTTTTTAATTTTGTTAGCAAAAATTGCATCGGATTGTATTCACGTCACTGGCTGATTTGATCCGACTATTGAACAGGAGGACTGCAATGAGAAATGTTCAAACCGACTCTAAGACATTAATCTCACCATTAATCTCACCATTAATCTCACTATTGCTCTGATTGTTGTGATATGAGCAGTAATTGTGAGTTCCTTGGCTGACAAGGCAACCTACTGAAATGTCACATTAGGAAATGGCGTCAGCGGGCCGTCGAGCTAAATCTCCTTATGTCCTCCCCAAAGCACCACCCCCCCCTCCCCCACAAAGCCCAGTATCGGGCCGCGAAGCAACACGTTGGAGTTGTCTCTTTGCCAGAACGATCCCCACCCCAGTCCGCTTGAACGGGTTCCGCTGGGGGCCTCCCCAACCCAAAGACATCCGGTCGTTCCGACACTGTGTCTACACACAGTGCACACGATAGACTTTCTCAGGAGTCGGGATGGTAAATGTACGTCCTAATATCTTCCCACGCCCATCCGGGGGAAGCATTGGACGCCCTATAAAAGGGATTCTAAAGTGGGTTTCCACCACGTAACTAGTTTGCGAAAGGAGCTGGGACGAAACGGTTGCCTTGGGGCAGCTTCTCAGGGCTGCGTAGTAAGAATCATCGGCCAGAGGTTACCACCCTCGCATCCATTGACGGCAGCTTGTAATCATGATCCCTACCCTGTCTCTGCCTTCACTTCCAACAGTGAAACGTCACAGTTGGCAACCCAACAGTGAAACGTCACAGTTGGCAACCCAACAGTGAAACGTCACAGTTGGCAACCCAACAGTGAAACGTCACAGTTGGCAACCCTGTAGGAGCCGTTTTATTCCGGCAGGTACCACGCATGTCCCTTCTCTGCCCGTGCGGAACACGCCATGGTTGTCTTGTTCCCCGGGTACCGTCTAGGGGGGTCGGTGGCCGACGCCTCCTAATCGGCAACCTAGTAAATAATAAACATGTCACTAGACTCATTCCGCCATGGTAGCTACATGACGACAGAGTCTCAAATCATTTAAGACGTTCTATGCTATCTTTGCTTTAAAAAAAAAAACAAAAAAAAAAATAACATGTCACTAGACTCATTCCGCCATGGTAGCTACATGACGACAGAGTCTCAAATCATTTAAGACGTTCTATGCTCTCTTTGCTTTAAAAAAAAAAAAAAAAAAAAAAACATTTTTATTTTAGTGGATGATTTCTGTTCGTGTTATGTTAAAACACTAATGCGGTACATTTGATGCCTTCACTTAATTCCCCACCCGGGCTTGCTCTAATTCATAAGCAACCCATTTGACAAACAGTATGGTTGCAACGTATCACGAGAGAGACGTATCTATCACGTTCTGATACAAAACACGGCGCCTAGTTGACACGCCCGCCGTTCACACTTAGCCAGCAAACGGACCTTTGGGGGTCGAACGAACCTTACACAGGTGTCACCTAAGACCATCGGAAAACCCATATTTATGAAGAAGCAACGAAAATAAGTTTATGGTGGTTCCTCCCCCACAACATGAGGAACTGTATTAAAGGTTCGCGGCTTTGAGAAGGTTGACAACCCTTGATCAATAACTTTCCCCACTAACACCTTTATCCTTTCCCCGATATTAAATCCTATTGGGGGCTGGGGGGTGGGGAATACACTCGTGGGAGAAGAAGTTAAAGCATCAACAGATGAAAAATTGTTGACAGTAAAACATAAATATACTGTATCAGTCGTGTGCACTGTGCTCCACTTTCTTGGCCGAGCCACTGGCATTAAGAGTGAGCTCTACGGCTGGGAGAAGAACGAGCCGAGATTGCTGTGGCCCACAGGGTGAAAGCGTCCCATCTCACGGCTTTCACCCCCTAACGTCAAAGTCGCGCTTCCGCCCGAAAACTCCAAAATTGATTTCCTTACCCAGGGTTTAATTCTGGCTTCCACTCCGACCAGCACGTTTGTGTTTGTCCGGCTATTTTCGTTTGGAGTTTGTCTTTCTCACGTTGACAAAGTCAAACACTCCAAGAATGGAGGAAATATTGACCGGTGAGTTAGCGGCTTTAACCCTGGTTAAAGAGAAACGCCGGTATGAATGATTTGTAGCCAGTATGTGTGGGGATATGAGCAAGCTTCTGCTTCCTGCTGGGGGGAAATCCTTGGTAGACTTTGGGTGGGTGGGTGATTGTGACTATAGGTCATGTTGGCTGTCTCATGTTGGTAAGTCCTGATGACTGGTCACGTATGAAAAAGGTCTCGTGTCTCGTTGCCTTCCATATAAAAGTAGGTTCTTTTGAATGTCTCGTGGAAGTGTAGGACGGGCCGACTGTCTCGTGTTAGCGGGTCGTGTCGGCTGTCTCATATAAATGGGTCTTGTTGGCTGTATCAAATAACCAGGTCGCGGCGACTGTTTCCTGTAGTGTATTGGTAAGTCGTGTTGGCTGTCTCATATAAGTAGGTTATGTTGACTGTTTCATGTAAGAAGCTCGTTTCGGCTGTCTCATATGCTTAGGTCGTGTCGGCTGTCTCATATACTTAGGTCGTGTCGACTGTTTCATATACTTAGGTCGTGTCGGCTGTCTCATATACTTAGGTCGTGTCGGCTGTCTCATATACTTAGGTCGTGTCGGCTGTCTCATATACTTAGGTCGTGTCGGCTGTCTCATGTAAATGGGTCTCGTTGACTGTCTCAACAAAGGCAGGTCGTGTTGGCTGCTACTTGCATTGAATATTCAATATTCAAAATAGAAGTTAACAATAACATGCCTTTCGAATGTGAACACAACAATAATTGACTAATAGTGATTTGTCATGAGTCTGCATAAACAGGCAACGGGTGCATTATGGCCAGACTTTGGGCACTATTAAGAGTTACGTCAGTATCAGTATAGATGGTCAGACTTTGAGCATTATAAAGTGTCATGTCGGTATCTAAATAAATATATATGGCCAGACTTTTGTCACTATAAAGTGTCAAGTTAGTATCAATATATATGGCCAGATTTTTGGCACTATTAAAGGTCCTTTCACTATCAATATATATGGCCAGACTATAAAGTATCAAGAAAGTATAAATATATATGGCCAGGTTTTGAGCACTATAAAGTGTTATGTCAGTATCAATATAGTGTTTGGGGGGGGGGGTTAAATATATAACATTGGCTCAAAACTTTATGTGGCAAGGAAACACTAGCACTATTACGCTAATATATTTAACCTCATTTCTTGTTCATTAGTCCAGGGTAATAAGGGGAGAGACTGCAATCAGGTTTGTACAACATAAAATAAGTAGAACAGAGTAGGGTTAAACCTGAAAAAATAAATGTAACAAAACAGCGAACGTGTCGGCAGAAAGCCATCGTCAGCGAACAAAACAGCAGAAAAAAACGGTATAAAAATAAAAATAAGAAATAGCACTTAGCTGGGAAGTAGTATCTGTGGGCAGCAAGAGAAATTTCACCCATTAGTCCAGGTCCATATTATCGAGTTCAAATGAAAATATTACTTACTTAAAATTGTAGAGATGTGTTGGTTTCCGGTAATGCCTCTCATAAATATTCACGTACATCCTTTTTTTTCGGTTGTAGTTATTCAATCTCTCTATGATTATCTTCACTGTGCACCCACGGTTTTGACATCATCATGTTTGATCGGCTTTGACCTCATGGTGTACCATCGGCTTTGACCTCATGGTGTACCATCGGCTTTGACCTCTTGGTGTACCATCGGCTTTGACCTCATGGTGTACCATCGGCTTTGACCTCATGGTGTACCATCGGCTTTGACCTCATGGTGTACCATCGGCTTTGACTTCATGGTGTACCATCGGCTTTGACTTCATGGTGTACCGTCGGCTTTGACCTCATGATGTAGCATCGGCTTTGACTTCATGGTGTACCATCGGCTTTGACTTCATGATGTACCATCGGCTTTGACCTCATGGTGTACCGTCGGCTTTGACTTCATGGTGTAGCATCGGCTTTGACATCTGCTAAAAAGTTTCACATTACGGAAGAGAAAATAAAAAAATGGGGAATTAATCGATTCTTGGGGTTTAACATGTCGGACTAGATTTCCAGAGTCATCTCCCCTACAAGCTATTTACACAATATTATTTGACCGAGTCCCTAATTTGTACAATAATTGTTTACCATTCCTCTGTATTTTTTTCTGCTCTTGTTGTCAGTGGTAGGGCCGGGAAGAAAAAAAAAAGGGGGGTGTGGAAGGATTCCCGGAAATTTAAAAATTCCTTCTGAACGAATCAAATGTGAATATCGATAATCAATATTCAGGACGACCATTGCCGTGTACTCAAGCGGTTGGAGACATTCCTGGAGTCAACATTGTACGCACTTGTAAGGACCATGGCATCGTGGTCTCAGCTTATTAGTTCGCATATTCTAACACAGTCATCCATTCAGGCAAAAAGTATGTCCCTTTTTAATTGTAATCGTTTCCAAAGTATATTTATTTTCTTAATCTGCTAGTCTTCTTCAATTTGTGTCTGATATAAAATCAATAATTTTTTTTTTTTTTTTTAAACCTTTATATTAAATACGCTTTTGTGTGTTTTAGGGCAAAATCTTTGGATGTCTAATTGACCAACTTCCCGTCAACCTATCGAGCTGAAACTTGGCACCTTGACACGTTGCCAATGACAACACATTCTTTCAAATTTTCAGCCCCCACCCCCTCACTCCCTGCCCCCAAAAATTAGTTTTTCCTGGTTTTTTTCCTTCCCAGGGGAAGATGAGGGAAATATGATGGCACTAATTTCATGAAATTTAAATTCCCCAAAACTGCGCTAAATTGGATTTTTAAATAAAAAAATATCGCAAGTGCGTTTGGTGCGCAATATTTTCTTTTGCTTTTTCTGAAATAGTTGCTGAAATAAATATGTCGTGTAAACGCGTGTGAGATATTAAAATATTAGTTTTTAAAAAAATGCCAAAATGCATACAAAGAATTTTTACGAAAAACTTTGTTTTTAAGGGTTGTTAATGTTTTCTGTCGTGAAATTCTTCTTACACGACAGTTTGCTCAGTAGCTCGTCATGATATGTCAGATCTCCATAACGAAAATCTAGGGAAAGACATTCAACACACACACAGGTATAGTGAGTTAAGCTGAGACAGGGCGGCTGACAGACAGAGTTGCTGATGGACAGAGTGGCTGATTGACAGAGTAGTTGATAGAGTGGCTGAGGGAAAGAGTGGCTTAGAGACAGAGTGGCTGACAGACAGAGTTGCTGATGGACAGAGTGGCTGATTGACAGAGTAGTTGATAGAGTGGCTGAGGGAAAGAGTGGCTTAGAGACAGAGTGGCTGATTGACAGTGTGCTGAGAGAATGGCTGCCTTCAGTGACATGAACGGTGAGTAAAGAGGACAAGAACTCGTGAGAGAATGGCTGCCTTCAGTGACATGAACGGTGAGTAAAGAGGACAAGAACTCGTGAGAGAGTGGCTGCCTTCAGTGACATGAACGGTGAGTAAAGAGGACAAGAACTCGTGAGAGAATGGCTGCCTTCAGTGACATGAACGGTGAGTAAAGAGGACAAGAACTCGTGAGAGAGTGGCTGCCTTCAGTGACATGAACGGTGAGTAAAGAGGACAAGAACTCGTGAGAGAATGGCTGCCTTCAGTGACATGAACGGTGAGTAAAGAGGACAAGAACTCGTGAGAGAGTGGCTGCCTTCAGTGACATGAACGGTGAGTAAAGAGGACAAGAACTCGTGAAAGAATGGCTGCCTTCAGTGGCATGAACGGTGAGTAGAGAGGACAACAACTCGAGACAGAGCATGTGCGACATGTCCACAAACAAAAAAAAAGACCCAAAAAAAAAAACGGAGAGACAAGCCGGGGTTGATCCTAGGCGCAATTACTACCCGATGGCTTTGGAACTCCTGATATACGTCTGACACTGGCAAATGGTCAACACCCAATGGCTTTGAAACTCCTGACACTGGCAAATGGTCAACACCCGATGGCTTTGAAACTCCTGACCCTGGCAAATGCGGCGGTTACAAAGTCGATGAACAAAATGAGGACTCTTTGAGGTCGATTGAGACTTCTTACCAGTCCAACAGAGGAGATTTTGTGGGTCGAGTGGAGAGCATAGTACAAGTTTCGGAGCAGAAATCGAAGCTATACTTTTGAGCTATGCTTATTAGCTATACTTATGTGCTATACTTATGGTCAATTCTTATGGGATTGAAACATGCGCCATTGATTTTGCTAGAAGAAACTCATTTCCGCGCCCACTGTAGTGTTTACCGACTCACAGTTTGTGTCTCGAAACATTAATTAATGAGATATGAACTCAAGGCTGTGGTCTTTGTAACAAAAAGCTCTATTCTCAATTCTACTTTCTTATTTAAACCAAATTTCACATGACCACTCATTCCAGCTATAATCCAACCAACAGGTGCTCAATGAACACGACAAGTCACGTAGAGGGTGTTATGGTGGACTAGCGGACTGGCCCGTACCGATAGCCAGCCAAGGAAATAGCGCGCATGCGCAGAGAGACTGGACAGAGAGAGTGTGTTTATGAACCGTGTTCCGGACGCAAGAATAAAGTCAACACCTGATTGAGAACGTGTATTTATGTATATATATGTTTATGTTACTTGTTTGGAAATAAAAACAATGAAAACATAACAAAATGGTGGCCAGTATAAACATAACAGTGCGGTATCGACCAGCATCAACAACACAGTATGATGGTCAGTATTAACTCAATACAAAACTCAGTACAACTCAGTACAACCGAGTGATAATTGATACGCACGAGTGAGTTCACGGAACGGAGGAGGTAAATACACAATGGAGTCAACTCTGACCCAAGCTGACATTATCCAGAAGCTCATACTGCAGAACGAGCTACTTTTGAAACTAGCCACAGGTAATACGGCTACGAATATGAAGTTTACACATTTCAATAATAACGAGGAAACGTTCACAGACTACTACGCTAGATATGTGACCTTCGTTTTGGCAAATAATGTGCCAAAGGAAAGGCAGGCGCAAATTTTTTTAACAAGCCAGACGCCAGAGCTGCATAAAATGTTATCAACCCTCGTACAACAAAAAGAACCACCACAAAATTTAAATGACTTGAACATAGAAGAAATATATAGAATAATGATGGATCAATTTGACCCCACCAAATTTGTAATCAGAGAAAGGTTCAAATTTTGGTCTGATGCAAGTAGAAAACCGGGGGAAACAATCAAAGAATTGGCAGCTAGGATCCGACAGGATGCAGCCACTTGTGAGTTTAGTAATATCAAAAATCCTCTAGATGAAGCTTTACGAACAAGATTCATGTGCTCTGTAAAGAACGAGGCTGTATTGAAAATTTTGTTTCGGATGAAGGACACTGAACTGTCATTCAACAAGGCAGT
>CAXITT010000370.1:79182-96909 GCA_964033795.1 Lymnaea stagnalis | reverse complement strand
TGGCTGCCTTCAGTGACATGAACGGTGAGTAAAGAGGACAAGAACTCGTGAGAGAGTGGCTGCCTTCAGTGACATGAACGGTGAGTAAAGAGGACAAGAACTCGTGAAAGAATGGCTGCCTTCAGTGGCATGAACGGTGAGTAGAGAGGACAACAACTCGAGACAGAGCATGTGCGACATGTCCACAAACAAAAAAAAAGACCCAAAAAAAAAAACGGAGAGACAAGCCGGGGTTGATCCTAGGCGCAATTACTACCCGATGGCTTTGGAACTCCTGATATACGTCTGACACTGGCAAATGGTCAACACCCAATGGCTTTGAAACTCCTGACACTGGCAAATGGTCAACACCCGATGGCTTTGAAACTCCTGACCCTGGCAAATGCGGCGGTTACAAAGTCGATGAACAAAATGAGGACTCTTTGAGGTCGATTGAGACTTCTTACCAGTCCAACAGAGGAGATTTTGTGGGTCGAGTGGAGAGCATAGTACAAGTTTCGGAGCAGAAATCGAAGCTATACTTTTGAGCTATGCTTATTAGCTATACTTATGTGCTATACTTATGGTCAATTCTTATGGGATTGAAACATGCGCCATTGATTTTGCTAGAAGAAACTCATTTCCGCGCCCACTGTAGTGTTTACCGACTCACAGTTTGTGTCTCGAAACATTAATTAATGAGATATGAACTCAAGGCTGTGGTCTTTGTAACAAAAAGCTCTATTCTCAATTCTACTTTCTTATTTAAACCAAATTTCACATGACCACTCATTCCAGCTATAATCCAACCAACAGGTGCTCAATGAACACGACAAGTCACGTAGAGGGTGTTATGGTGGACTAGCGGACTGGCCCGTACCGATAGCCAGCCAAGGAAATAGCGCGCATGCGCAGAGAGACTGGACAGAGAGAGTGTGTTTATGAACCGTGTTCCGGACGCAAGAATAAAGTCAACACCTGATTGAGAACGTGTATTTATGTATATATATGTTTATGTTACTTGTTTGGAAATAAAAACAATGAAAACATAACAGAGGGCAAGTGTGGTCATTCAGTGGATCCCTGGACACGCGGGAATACCCCAACATAAAAGCGCTAACCTTCTACCGGGGCAAGTGTCCACCCAGCCACAATCCAACCGACCGATCAGCCATCTGGGGGATAAAATTTGGTTAAAAGACCATTTTTTTCGAGGAATGGTTGAAGAGCTGGGAAAACGGAGACACGAGCTCTAGAGCGTTAGATGAACACCCCCCCCCCCCACACACACACCCATCACACACACAAAAGAGGGGATCAATGGTGGAATTTATAGCACGGTCGCTTGAGCCTCACCCCCCCCCTCATCTCCCTCATCCCCCAGATGAGTAAGGAACACTGCCAGACTCGAAGCTATTTTAATAATTAAATTCTCCTCGGGACCCAAGCTGCCGCCATTGTCGGCAGGCGCCCGAGGCAGTAGTGCACTTGCTCGCCGGGTGCCCCATACTGTGAGTGGGGGAGTTGGGAACACTCCAGAAGTCCGTGTCCAAAGTCTAGTTTATGGCGACGCCCAGCTGATGCAGCACGCTTGTAATGTGTTAGCCGTGGCCGTAGAGGAGGCCATAGCTCGGCCCCCCCAAAAGATAATGAGCGTATATACTTAGAAAATGAGGAGAAGTGAGAGAGACAGTGACAGAGAGAGACAGAGAGGAAAGGAGAGGAGAGAGAGGCAAAGAGAAGAAGGGGGGAACGAAGAGCGCGAGAGGCAGAGAGGGGGAAGAAGAGAGAGATAGAAGCAGGGAGACAGGGAGGGGAGAGAAGAAGAGAGATAGAGAGAGAGACAGAAAGAGACAGATATGTAGAGTGGGAGAGACAGATATGGAGAAGGGAAGAGACAGAGAGGGGGAGGAAGGGAGAAAGAGAGAGAGAGAGACAGAGATGGAGGTGAGAAGAAGAGAGACAGACTGACAGAGAGAGAGAGAGACCAAGAGATAGAGAGGGAGACAGAGAGGGAAAGACGGGAAATAGAAGAGAGGCAGAGAGTGTGACAGAGAGAAAGAGAAAGACCAAGAGGGAGGGTGATAAGTAATTCTTCTCTTCTTCTCCATCTTCTGCTACATATTAAGGGCCCACGATCAATTTATGGATCTTTCTGGCTCCTATGCATGTAGATGGGAAATGACAGCTTTAATATGCAATAATAATCACGCCATTTTTTTTTCATGTCACTCATTTAAAAATCAAATTTTAAGACATTTTGCAATTTGTTGAAATAGCAAAACGAGGTATGTGGAAGCTTGAATTTCAGGACAGGACAATAAATTCAATCTTCCACATACCTCGTTTTGCTGTCTCATTTACTTGGCTTGGATGTGGTCCTTTAATTATTATATTGCAATTTATTGACGTGGTGGTGCTGTCAAATGGGAATATTTGAAAGAAAAAAAAAATGTGTTCATCCTGGATCTTAGCCATCGAACCTGGAGAGGTCGCTGGAGTCAGGGAAGGGAAGGAACTCAGAAAATATAAGAAACAGAAACCTGACGTCTTATTATTGGGTTGATTCCCCTTGATATTTTTTTGGCCTACCCCCGTGGAACAAAAAAAAAAAAATCCCATTCGAATGAGCCGGCAGTCATGGGATCCCATACCAGGAAGAACTCCCTAAGATCCCACGGGAAAATGTGTAAGACAAGAGTGTGTATAGATTTTTAAAAAAATGTGTACAGAGAAAAAGTATTACACACGGTTACAGGCATCGTTCTAAACACGCTGTTTGAAGGATCCCCGAAATGCTATGGTAGTGGGGACTAACTTGGGGACTAACTTTGCAGGGGTTCACCGTCGTCTTGTCAAATTTAGGTCTGAAGTTAGCGAACCACTCTCGTACGGTTGAACAGTTTCGTGCGTTTGATTCGATCTTTTTAGAATTTAGACCGAAAAGGTATGTTCATTTTTTTAAACAAAGATTAAATTGTTGTGGAACTATTATTCAATGCTCCTGATGCTCTTGTTTTTTTTTAAAGCTTGTTGGAAGTTTACATCATCTTCCTGGTTTTCTTACACGCTTGTGTTTTTTAATCTCTAATTATAATGCGTGGGAGTGGGACTTGAGACGTAACAATCCGAAGTAAATATAACTATTGCTATAAGTAAATGGACTTTTCCTGCTAACATACTCGTGTTTTAATAACTTGGTTTGATGAAGTTGGAGTATAAGACCATGTCTATCGGTACTATCGTCACACATTTCAAATAAAATAGCGGTGGGGCGGAAGAGAGGGGGGGGGCAGCTAAGACTAAATAATACTCTGTATGGCCTTAGGGGGGTAACAACCTATGTGGCGCCCTGGCCTGCTCCACCCATCATCATCAGTGGTGCTGCAGCCCGTGTGGCGCCCTGGCCTGCTCCACCGCCACGTCCATCCATTCAGACATCATTATCAGCGGCACTACAGCCCATGTAGGGCCCTAGCTGCTCCACCACATCCTTTCATTCAGACATCATCATCGGTGGCGCCACAGCTCCTGTAGGGTCCTGGCCTGCCTCACCACACCCTTTGATTCGGATCGATCCATGGCTTTCCGCCTCCATTCGCGAACCCCCCAGGTTGGTGCAAGTCCTTCTCTACATCGTCCAATCCATCTCAGTCTTGATCGACCTGTGAGCCGTCTGCCCCTAGGTTTCTGCCAGTAAATCGTTTCTACTGCTCTATAATGCCGGCATCCTTTCAATCGTCCTGCCCAGCGCAGTCTGGCTTTTTAAATTTTTTTTTTATTATTATCGCGACTACAGGTGGGTCTTGGTACAATTGACATTAGCTCTTGATTTGTACGGATTCTCCAAACATCATTGTCTATCCCGCGACCATACATTTTCCTGAGGATAAAAGTTACTTTATGTATTTTTTCTTGGTGTACACAGTGTACTATTGCAGATACTGTGTTATCACTGAGGTCAATTATTTCTATTATTCTATTTAACATACTATTTGGAGTCTCCCTCCATCACACATGCGTTCCTCGCCTCCACGATGAAAGATACCAGGCCCCGCCATTACAAAACCCTTTTTTAGTGTCGTACTCAAGGTAAAGACATCAAACAATACAATATCCGCTGCTGGCTCCTTCAATAAAAATACAAGAAAGATTGTAATAACTATGCTGTCCTTCATCATTCACAATCTTTCAACAATCGTGCTTGCACAGAATGCTTTTTGCTCTACCCTCGTTCTAAGTCTCGTCTCCTTCGAAATTCTCAAAATATCCCCCAGTTACCGACACGTTACTCTTGATTTTATCACACGTGATGACCGTCATTTAAATTCAGATTTTGAAAACGACAACTGGAGCATTGGTTCTCAACCCTCCTAATGCCGCGACCCTTTAATACAGTTCCCATGTTTTGGTGACATCTGAATCATATTTTTTTCTTTTTGCTTCTTCATAAATATGTGTTTTCTGGTGGTCTTAGGCAACCCCGGTGTAAGGATCGTTTGACCCCCCCAAGAGGGGTCGCGACCCACAGGTTGAGAACCACTGAACTAGAGTAGTAACCATTAGCTAACGTTATCTTATACACACATTTTTAGTAGGATCAGCAAATTGTTTCTGATAATAACCAAGATTGTTTAACATAAAATAGATGTCTCTCGAAGACGAAGATCTCGGAGTCCCTTAAGCACAGCACCGTGTGCATCAATGGCGCACAATGAAATAGATGTCTCTCGAAGACGAAGATCTCGGAGTCCCTTAAACCCATCACCGTGTCCATCAATGGCGTACAATGAAATGTTACGACAACTTTCACCTGAAGCAATACCCGCCATTTTGATCCGTGCTGGAACGGTCGGTAACTCATGGCGCCCCCCCCCCCGCGGGGAGAGCAATTCGTCTCACATGTCGTGGAGATCATCCCCCCATTTTGCTCCGGGCTGGAACGGTCGGTAACTCATGGCGCCCCCCCCCCCCGCGGGGAGAGCAATTCGTCTCACATGTCGTGGAGATCACGCCCCTGGCGTTAGCGCCATTCATTAGCCGGACGCCACTCGAGATGAACAGCGCCCTCTAACTGCCCAACTTTGTTTAGATTAGGTGTGTGTGTGTGGGGGGGGGGCGGGGGGTAAAGGGGGGGGGAAATCACACTTGTAGCCTCCTCCACCATCCAAGACGCTGCTGTAACTCACACATGTCTGGATGAACTAATTAGGTACCCAGGGCAGTAGGTCTCAAACTGTTTAAAATGTAGGACCATCTGTGTGACTTACATTTTCAAAGAATCATGAATTATTTTCAGTTTTTTTTTATTTTTAAAGTTTAATTTTTATATGTCAATGTAACCATGGTCTGAAGTGTGTAATAGTCCTATTTTGTATAGCAGACTGCTGCAAAGTAGATAAAGACAACAACAAAATATATTTTATTCATGACCTCCTGAAAATACCAGGCCAGGTAGTTACACTTCTTACAACGAAAACATTAGCTCGGTCAAAAAAGGAGATAGAAAATATCATTTTTTTAAAAAAACATTTTTTTAAAGAGGGTAGGGAGTGTTATTATATATGTTTTATATGTGTCATAATTTTTTGTTATTATATCTGTTATTAAAGATGTTATTATATTATGTTATTATACATACTATTATATATGTTATTATTTATGCTATTATATATGCTATTATATATGCTATTATATATGTTATGATATTTGTTATTACATTTGTGAAGGAAATGCATGGACGTTGCATGGTGTGAGGAAAAACGTACATTGTTCTTTAGAGCAGCGTTTCCCAAACTTTTAAGTTTCACGGACCGGTGGACAAGTTTCAAAACTGCACCAGGGACCGGTGCCAGATTTATTCATTACATTTTCTTTCTTTTTAAAACATCAATATTCATGCTCTCTGGACCGGTAACGTAAGGCTCGCGAAGCGGTGCCGGTCCACGGATCACCGTTTGGGGAACGCTGCGTTAGAGGGTTCACCATAACAGCTGACTAGTGAGACTTTTTCCGTCATCGAATTTGTCAGAAACCGCTACCGAAAATGTCACCCAACAGAGCGCTTCTTCTTTTAACAAACTTAACATTTCGGAATGTTTGTTGCTAGCAAGAACACCGCGTTATTTACTTCAAAGAGTACTCACACTCGGAGTTCTGTGTTTTAAACCCGGGTATTACTTACACAGCTTGCCGTGCGTGGGATCGTACTAACGAAATCTTACACTTTTTAAAAGAAAATGTAATCGATTCTTTCGAGCCCTAACCAGTAAGTCTGTGCCCGCATACCCAACAGAGCGTTGATGTCGAAATCTTTAAAGAGATTGGGATAACGGATTCATTAAAGGAGACCGAAATGTAAGGTTTAATGAGTAAGCTTTCATTTTGACCACAAAAAAAACAAAAAAAAAAAAAAAACTGTTGGGACAAGTTGTGAACAAAATAGTCCACAAGATCTTCATTCTTTAAAACCTATGGTAGTTTCCAGGCCACTTAAACACCTATCTAATGACCTAAGACCTAATGAGTGGTCGTTTGTTTGTTGACCTGAAGGTTGACCAAGCCAGGCCCCGGGGGGCTAGAATGGAACGACGCGTGGAATAGTCGGCAGACCTTGTAAACAAATTAATGATTTGCCCCTGGTGGGTCAAGCACAGCCAGGTTACCGAAAGCGGCCTCAGAGAATGGCCACGGGAACAGAGAGTTGAGGTGGGGGGGGGGGCTTCTTTAGCGTTCAAAGAGATCATAACCCACAGGTCACACCGTCTGGAAGCAAACGGTCACTCACTGGACTGGTCACCATCTTGTGTTTATTTTACTTCTCCCACTTGTTACGACCGTGGCAAGGTATGTTGGTCGTTCTCGGTGAGGAGAAACATCAGACGTAAAACGACGAGGTTCTGGGAATGTTCTTGCGCGCAAAGAGGATATCACTTTGGAAATATATGTTACATAAGACGTTGGAGTAACTGGAGTAGCTGGAGTAGATGGAGCAGTAGGAGTAGCAGGAGTACATGCAGTAGTTGGAGTAGTTGAAGTAGTTAGAGAAGTTTGAGGAGCTGGATTAGCTGGAGTACTGAATGTCAAATGCACATTAGCAAGAAAGTTGGCGGGGAAAATAGATTAGTAAATTTGGATCGTTACTCCCGAATGTATCCAGTAAATCCGTTTTCTCATTGATCCACTAAATCTGTTATCTCATTTATCCACTAAATCCGTTATCTCATTTATCCACTAAATCCGTTATCTCATTGATCCACTAAATCCGTTATCTCATTTATCCACTAAATCCGTTATATCATTGATCCACTAAATCCGTTATCCAATTGATCCACTAAATCCGTTATCCCATTGATCCACTAAATCCGTTATCCCATTGATCCACTATTTCTGTTATCTCATTAATCCATTAAATCCGTAATCTCATTGCTTCTTATTGTTTGCTCTATATCCCCAGCTCGTGGACTGGCGTTCAATCCCCACCAAAAGTCTTGACAAGCAAAAACATCACCAGTAACCCGGGTGGATGGGACTCGTTAGCCTTGGAGGACAACACATTTAAGATGAGGTTCCTCATCTAAGAGGAGGCAAACTCTAAAATCAGAGATGGAGTTCCGTAGGCGGTATGACATGGCCACAATGAAAATGCCTACAAGTCTAGTGACGTAGAACTTATAAAAAGCGCAATGGAACATACAAGTACACTGCTGGTCATCTACTGCATCCTGGTCTATTTCCAGTCGCGATTGAATGATCAAATAGGCAGGGACGAGAGAGTGAGGCTGACGAATCGAGCCACTCTCCCTCACTTTGAAACAAAATACAGCTCTAGTCTCTAGTCCAAGCTACTATTCAAATTGAATATTGTCATCGTCATTTTTTGCATGCGAAGTACGAACAATAAACAAAAAATCATTAGTCTTTTTTTTTTAAAACTTGACTCTCTCTTCTGCTCAATTTCGTTCCTCGTGCAGTGTGTTGATGTGCTTGTGATGCTGGAATCTTGTGATGGTGGAGTCTTGTGATGGCGGAGTTTTGTGATGGTGGAGTCTTGTGATGGCGGAATCTTGTGATGGCGGAGTCTTGTGATGGCCGAGTCTTGTGATGGTGGAGTCTTGTGATGGTGGAGTATTGTGATGGTGGAGTATTGTGATGGTGGAGTATTGTGATGGTGGAGCATTGTGATGGTGGAGTATTGTGATGGTGGAGTATTGTGATGGTGGAGTTTTGTGATGCCGGAGTCTTGTGGGGTTTAAAATAAAAATTTAAAAAGAAAATTATGTGTTTGTCATCAAAATAAAGCACCTGGGGTCAACCTCCGGCCCGTGGGCCGCATGCTGTCGGGCATGAACAGTTTTACGGCCCATCGGATTCTACATGTATCACACATTTCTTCATTCAATTTAAGTTTCTGTTCATTCTTGTTTTAAACGCACTTTTGAATTTAATGAATTATACTTATATTTTAAAATGAAATGTACCTATATCTTAAATAAATCGATACCATTTATTGAATGTGTTTGTGATGATCATGTTGATCTATTATCATTTGAGAATTATTTGTATTAAGAAAAAAAAATGGTTATTTTATTCTTTAGGCGTGTTGACATCCGGCCCATGAAGAGTTGTCACGTGATCAAGAGGGTACAGGACGCCATGTTGGGTCGGCCATACCTGGCGATAAAGGATTGTTGCCTGAACACTGTATGACTGATGAGGCGTCTTTCATGACAGCTTTATCGCCCCAATAGGGTTGGCTTGATCACAGTTTACACGTGATTGTATTAAATATAGTTTCTTAATTTGTTTTAGCATGACTATCTTAGTCAACTGTAAACAAATTTAGTCACACTAACAGGTACAAAGTAGGCACTCAGCAGTTATTCAGCCCACACAATTATTCGACGAAAGCCTTGCTACAGACTAATTCTTTTAAGGAACAACGAAAAACTCAAACTATGATTTTCAAGACTGAAAAACTAAGTACGGCAAATGGAAAAAAAAATTATATTTTTTTTAGATCATTAAAAAATAACTTATCTTATCTTATCTTAAAAATATGTCAAGTTTTCGACACTGATCTATAAGTCCATAATGAGCAATATTAGATGTTTGAATCGTGGAATGAATGTGCTTTATAAATTACAAAATATAAATCAAAGGACTGGTGGAGGCATGCCCTGCTGCCATCCACCATCCAGTTTACCCACACATCCAGTGGCCCTACTTAAGAGGCATTTATAAGCCGTTTAACGAAAGCTGTTGATAGTTTTACTCACATTGCTACATATAACATGGGTTTATTAATATAGGCCAACTTCAGGGAAAAAAGAGTCAACAAAATGCAGAAAAAAACAGACCTGGAAAAAGTAATGATGAAACTACAACAAATATTAATATGACAAAACTAGAATGTTGGAACTAACAAAGAGTAATATGACAAAACTAGAAGGCTAGAACTAACAAAGATTGATATGACAAAACTAGAATGTTGGAACTAACAAAGATTAATATGTGAAAACTCCAAAACAGATGCATGGAAAACATTTGATTTTTCTTTCAATAAATATCTAGCATCAGCAAAACTCCTTTTGTTGTTTTATAGAGATACTTTATAGAGTAGGGAATGTAATACAGATTTTACTTTCAAAGTGTATATAGAGATAGACTGGTGTTTCATCGCCAGGCTGTTGCAGTCCCACTCACCGACCCATCATTATCAAGTTACATTACCTACATAGAGATCTCTCTTTTCGTCTTTGAGTTTCGAACCCATCCTATTGTGGTATAGCTGGAATTGTATTATTTCAAACAGTAAACATTTTAAAATTTACCACCAAGTTAAGAATGAAAAAGTGTCGCTGCCTATAAAGCCAATGTCCATTGAAAGTATTTACGTTACTCTACAAATCAGATTCAGGTTTTTCTATATTGTCTGACCGACACGCATAGATTCTCTCTCATCTTTCATATCTAGCTTGATTAGAGGTTATGGCATTCTACTAACCAATGATAAGAGTGAGTGACAGCGATAAAGCTTTCAAGTAGATTAGTGAGACAAAAAAAAATTGCGTCTAAATAAAACAATATACAGGTAAAGCTTTAAGAATGGTTATAGAGGATACAGATGTAAACGTTTCGGCAAATGTCTCCGTCAGTACAACAACAACAAAAACAATGTTCAGAACTCGGAAAGGAAGTGGGTGGAAGTAAAATTTAAAAATACCGAACAGGAATTTGACAGAGATGCAATTTCTTTTTGTTCACCATTAAAGCTGAACCTATATAGGCCTACCGTTTTATTCACACACATTGTGTGTGCCTATTATGTCTATAATGAATCTCATGGAGTTCTGAAGTCGGTTCCCCCGTCATGCTGGAGTTTAGACGATGCACCGTTACGTTTCGTTACGAGAGACACACGTATGAGACTTTTCCCAGAATTCCACGCCGAACCGTATAAGTAATAAAAATAAGACAAAACTGAATGAATATTTGTAGGAGTTGAACATGAGTGAATTTTTTACACTGTAATAAAGTGTGAATTAACTTCAATAACAAAAGAAGAAATCGTTATTTACATGCGCACCAGGGCATATTTGTTTATTTTTCTCCTCAAAAACGTTGATGCCCGTGGTGCCCCTAAGGCACAGTGGTTGTGGGGTTCTGGAAATAACATACCAACCCCCATACACTTTAAAAAAAAAATAATCGAAAATTAATATAAATAAATATATAATCTCCGATTAAATGGTATTCAATATTTGAACGCTGACTTTGTGTAAAATTTGTCTTAATTTTTTACACCAGTCTAAACCGATTGAACATTTGCATTTAATTTTACTACCGATTATCATATTTAAATAAAATCACTCTAAAAGAATTAACATGATCTGATAAAGTCATATCATCTGAAAAATCCCTCATTGGATTTGATGCATAAATTAAGTCTTCCAAATGAATTCCCCTAAATGAAGTCCTCCAAAATGAAGTCTTCGCAAGTAAAGTCCTCCAAATGAAGTCCTCTAAAAGGAATTCCTCCAACTGAAGTCCTCCAAAATGAAGTCTTCCACATGAAGTCCTCGAAAATAAATTAATCCAACTGTAGTCCTCCAAAATGAAGTCCTCAAAATGAGGTCCTCAAAAATGAAGTCCTCAAAATGAAGTCATCCGAATTAAAATCCTCCAAATGGAGTTCTCCAAAATGAAGTCCTCCACATGAAGTCCTCCAAAATAAGGTCCATCAAATGGAGTGAAGTTCTACAAAAAAAGTCCTCGCATTCTCCGAGCTTGAATGGAGCAACAACTTGTGAAATAGCAGCAGGCCTGGTGGGTCCTCTAGTCTAAAGAAAGCATACCTGCTTAACCAACCGAGCCATCCATTAAACTTGACGGGGCTAGAAGATATTGGATCCAACCTCAATACTTATTCACATAACCCCACGGCATTGAGCATCACTTGTCCCGTGGGATAAGGGACACTGCTGGTTACCTGTGATCGGAGAGGTGCATGGCGTAACAATATGGTTTCTTGAAAACTAAATTTTTAAAAAAATTTCGCTGGAGCCTAGGCACTTCCTAAAAAGTATCATCCCTTTATTACTATAAGGAAGTACGTTAAAATTGGCCTCGAAATTTGATGAATTATAACACAAATCAATTTTTAAAATAATAACATAAAAAAAAAAAATTAAAAAAATATTCAAAGAAACAGACGATATGTGGAATTGTGTTACTCAATATTCTTACATCTCGACCGTTCCCTTTCACAATTATATTTTTTCGATTACTCCTTTCTAGGTCAGACCAAAAACTTAACTCACATCGTCATAACGTAAGATCTGGTTTATGATGAAATACTCATGACGTCACAGAGGTCCCCAAACGGTGGCGTTAACACACAAATAATTCTCTCGGGTTCAACCAAGAAGTTGGTGGTTTTATTCTTTGATTAATTTCTTTAAAGCGTTTATAGCAGAATGAATCTTATACTCGGGGGTTTCCCATATGGTGGTCCGTGGGTCAGCACCGGCCCGTCAGCTTTATGTAGCCGGTCCGCACAACATGAAATATAATGGTCAAGTAAACAAAAATATAACTTTAAATGAATTCGTCCCCGGTCCCTGGAGCAGTTTTGAAACTTGCCCACCACCGGTCCGCCAAACTTAATTTTTTGGGGCAAAAGCTGGTCCAGCTGATCATTAACTTACGATACATTCAGGTATCTTACAAAGAGTATCGTTTGAAAAGTCCATTTTATAGATTGTTTCAATCCAACAATGTCACAAAATGTCGCTACAGATATTCAACGACGACACGTTGAAACTTGATATTTTGTATCTTTCTAGTGTTTTTTGTTTTTTTGTTTTTGTTTTTTGTTTGTGGAATATTTTCTTGTTTATCGATCTACTGAAATGAAATCAATATATCAGTAGGTAAACTTGAGTATATATAGAATATTTCCTGATCCTGAACTGCATCAATGATTTTATCGAGCATTTCAAATTTCATTTCATCTGTGTGTCATGATGTCATTTTTAATAAGAAACTTCTGTGACGTCAAACCGGTGACCAACGGAGATACATTGAGCGCATGGTCATCAACAGATTTTTTAAAGGTTCTCAAGATTCAAGATGTAAAAAAAAAAAAAAAAAAAAAAAAAAAGTCAGATTTGTACTTTACAGCCAAAGTTTCTGTTGAATTCTATGCGAAGTTTGACCACGGGTTATGTATAAGTTATATATTTTAAATGGGCGGGTATAAATATATTTTTGTTCGAATTGAGCATTTACAATAGTTACGCTAGTTTTTCTTTAAATTTTTGCCGGAAATGATAATGATTGTAGTAAATACTACAAATATTTCAATGTTACAGACTTGTTGTAGGACATTTCTTGCATTTATTCGTTTAAAATAAAATGTCTTACAATTAGCTTTAAGGTACGAAGTACTTTAGAATGGCTAGGAAAAAAAAAATATTTAAAATAAAATAATTAATTTGTCTTTAGAAGATATCTGTTAACAGCTGCGTTGCCTAGGAAACAAACAGAGTCAACTATAGTTGAGGGACGAACGTTCTAGAAACGGATCTGATCTTCTGTCCGGGTTCGACATTTAAGAACAGAACTTAATTTTTAATTCAAAAGCATAAAAATTCTACCTACTTTTAATACACAATTATGTAAATGAAAGTCAAATTCTGAAAGACTAAATATATCTTTAAACAAAAAATTCCTATTCTAGTTTGTGAATGCTGCTTTAGTTGGTTTTATTTGATGAAACTGTGAACTGTAAAGAAACACTAATCTGATTTATAGAATCACTACTGGCATCGCCTCACCACGCCGTAATCCAAAAAAACTTTTGCGTACCTCTTAAATTTAATGTTAGGACTGTACAAGCCTAAGAAGTTTAGCAACAGCGGCTCAAAGTAAAAGCTGTACATCGTCTTTAAAATTATCAAAGACAACCTTTGTTGGTTTCTTTGTTGGTTTGTTGGTTTCTTTGTTGGTTTCTTTGTTGGTTTGTTGGTTTCTTTGTTGGTTTGTTGGTTTCTTTGTTGGTTTGTTGGTTTCTTTGTTGGTTTGTTGGTTTCTTTGTTGGTTTGTTGGTTTCTTTGTTGGTTTGTTGGTTTCTTTGTTGTTTTGTTGGTTTCTTTGTTGGTTTGTTGGTTTCTTTGTTGGTTTGTTGGTTTCTTTGTTGGTTTGTTGGTTTCTTTGTTGGTTTGTTGGTTGTTTTTTGTTTTGTTTTTTTGTTTGTTGTTTTTGTTTTTTTTGTAGTTTTTTTTCCCTATATCTTGTAAATAAACATTCTTCCAGAAGTCATTCCAGTTCGTCCCGAGTACTGAAGTCTGAGCAGACCAGCGTGTGGATGAAAGGTTCTCCATGAACACATCACGTTAAATTCACTTTAATATTTCACGAAATCTCTTAAACAACAACAACAGCAACAAAATACACGTTTTAAAAGTCAAACCCTTGCCCATACCATGTGTTAATGTGCGTTAATGGTTTGTTCCGTAATATTGCGCGGTTTCCAAAAAATGACTTACATTTATAGTTTTTTTTTTTAATTTTTTTTTTTTTTTTTTTTTTTTTTTTTTTTTTTTTTGTCTTCCAACGATTTGAGCCATGGCCATACCTCTCACCACCCACTACAGACGTCCCGGTGGGTTGTCTTTGGTTGGTGGTGAGTGAGCGTTTCAACAGACTGAACACAACAACGGGGCGGTCCGTTGCTGCGCCAGTATATTGCAAGTCTTTACTACAACAAGAGTCAGTGTTCAGCGTCAGGGCCTAAAGTTTGGTAATACATCCTTAAACGCTTCAAACAGCTTCTCAAATCGTCAGAGTCTTTATTTGCAAAGTCAGCGGTTCAAATGAGGGGCAAATATTGCTATGTACAAATTAAGAGAAAAAAAGATAAGAACACTAAAAAGGAAGAGAAGAAAAAAAGGGGTGGGGAGTGGGTGGGAGGGAGCAATCCAATGAATGAACATTTCTATTTTGAAATTCTATTCCATATCTTAATCATTTTACAATTGTAAAAACGATCAAAGGTGATGTTCATGAGTTGTGTTCATATCGCAGAAAAACAATATTTATGTATGTACATACACTGCATCACGTTGGTTAGGCTTTCTAACATAATGCCTGACTACAACACTAGCAGGGGGCTGTTATATTTTGGTACAACTAACGTGATTTTCATTTGACAAGATCAGTTCATAGGCTCAAAGCGGTCCAGAAAGATGTGCATTTTTTGTGTGTAAAAATTATGAAATAATGATCTGAAGCGAATTAACTAGATCTATGCCTTAACTCTTGAATGAACCAACTCATATAGTGTAGGAAATAATCAACTTCAGTTTTGTAAATAATGTTGTATTATTGTTATTTTAAAAAAAAACAACGTATTTACCGTATTTACCACAATAAGAAGCAACCAAAAAGTGATTGAATTTGTGTTTGCCCATGCAAACTAGTCAATGGAAGAAGAGTTTTCAATAGGCAGATTTTGAAAGATGTAATAAATAACATCATTAATCCAACCCCACCCTCACCCCGACCCCTACCCAGCCCCGACGTGACGTATTACACGTGTAATTAAATTGTCGACCAGGTCTTTAAAAAAACGGACAGCCCTCCTTACATTACCCTGATTAACCCCCGGGGCCTCGCTGATTGGCTGCTGCAGGGACAGGTTCACCGGAGGCAGGGCCTCATATCTCATCACCACGGTTACCCTTCTGCGTGATCGGCAGGTCTCGCCCCGCCCCCGTAGGGGGCTGTCTTCAGATTCCTTGACACTTTCTGCCAGGAACGATGAAGAAATCAAAGACTCAAGAAGCCGGAACCTGGAGAAAGAAGGGGGAGAAAAATGAAGGTGGTGGGGGAAAGAGAAGAAGAAGAAGAAAAAAAAAAGACAGCTCAGGATAGACAGGCTCTCTTCTACAACGGTTTTGGTACGTGCGCTCCGTTACAGCGAGCCTCAGCGGTTTAAGAGTGAGACGTCTTTGATTAGCTTCTGTGTGGGAGTGAGTATTCGTTGCTTTAATTGGCCTCGCCCCTGAACTCCGTCATCATTTCAGTAAGTTCTCACAAGGCACCGTGAACATAAGCTTTTAGAGTCTCACCGATAAAGAAGGCCTATTCGGGGGGAAAAAAAAAAAACAACAAACAACAAAAAACTTGCAAAGCTGAGATTCGTTTGTGGAACATACAACAACAAAAGAAAACAAAAACCATCAACAACTTTGTTGGATACATGAATGCAGACGAGATTCTCTAATTAAAAAGTGATTTCTTTCATCAGAGGGAAAACGATTCAAAACTGTATTTTAAAAACCAAAAAAAAACCAAAAAAAAAACCGTTTAAGTTGAAGTCACACAACTGACAGGATAATGAAATGTCTTTCGGATAAAGCAGTTGGATAGTTATGCAGGGTAAGTGATGCTGTGACATAGTAGTGAAGGATATCCGATAAGTATAAGCAGAGTTGGCATTGTGGGACATAGTATTAATATGATATTGATGAAGGATAAGCAATGCTCTGACAAAACATAAAGATATAAATTTTAGGGGCAAATACCTGGTCAGAAATTAGTTTTTTTTTTAAATCTTAAACATATTTCTTTTTAATTAATTTTAATTAATTAGTTGTTTTTTTTTTATTAATTTCTGGGTCCAATCAATTTTTTAAAAACATAAAATGATTTTTATATTTTACCCCTAATATTGTATTTATATAGTACTTCAGAATTCTAATAATATTACAATTGCCAAACTAATTGTATAAAATATATCATTTGTATATTTTATAATTAGGGTAATAAAATTTTCGTAAAACAATCAAAACTTTCATGCATCTTGTACCAAAAAATCGTGTCCTTTTTAATTTTGATATCACAAATAATAATCCTCTATAGATATGTAGGGCTTTGACGCTGTGTTCGATAGGCGCGCAAAATAAAATTCTCAGAAACTTAGCACCAATAGGAGCGCATGTTTCGTCAATAAACTTTTAGTAGATGGGACGATCCCGCATTGCCGCCGGCATTAGTGGGTCCGTAACTTGCCGTAGGAATAAATCAATGCTAAGTCAGCCGACCAGGGTAACGCGTCATCACGAATTCAACGTCTGTTAGAGTTCACGGTAATCAGCGTTTTATGAGTTCACGCATTCTGATTGATAAATACTCTTAAGCCATTCACTATCGGTCCGGATGTGGTTGCCGGGTGTGGTTGCCGGGTGTGGTTGCCGGGTGTGGTTGCCGGCTGTGGTTTCCGGCTGTGGTTGCCGGGTGTGGTTGCCGGCTGGGGTTGCCGGCTGTGGTTTCCGGCTGTGGTTGCCGGGTGTGGTTGCCGGCTGGGGTTGCCGGGTGTGGTTGCCGGCTGTGGTTGCCGGCTGTGGTTTCCAGCTGGGGTTGCCGGCTGTGGTTGCCGGCTGTGGTTGCCGGGTGTGGTTGCCGGGTGTGGTTGCCGGGTGTGGTTGCCGGGTGTGGTTGCCGGGTGTGGTTATTTGCTAAATATGACAACCGAGCAGCCCAATTTGTTTGTTTTAACCTCGTCTACAATTTGTGTACGTCATGACTTTAAAATGGCGGCTTAACCAGATCGACGCATGGCTTACAGTTTCCAGCGATTGGGGATTGCTTTTCGCCGATACCATTAATGCGCAACACAAAGCCTTATGCGTGTACTTCTGTTGTAACAAATGTTTGCGGCCCCTTCCGGGCGCAGAAGTATAGGTTCGGGACCTACCTCTTATGACCCAGCCCATGAGTCACATTTTAGTGTCATACAGTCTCAGACGCAGCAAGTGACCTTTCAGAGTCATGCGGTCTCAGACATCACGAGTCACATTTTAGAGTCACGCGGTCACAGACACGGCGAGTCACATTTCAGAGTCATGCAGTCTCAGACACCACGAGTCACATTTTAGAGTCACACGGTCTCACACACCATGAGTCCCGTTTTAGAGTCATACGGTCACAGACACGGCGAGTCACATTTCAGAATCATACAGTCTCGGGCAATCACGGGCAAATCGGCTAGTAATCTATTTACTAATACGCCAGAGATGGGCATTTTGGAGCTGAGAGCGTCTTTAACACTTTTCTATAATAAAACTAATAATACTGCAATCACTATCATGATTGTGTGACGGTGAGACCAGTGCCTGTTGTACCATTACGTCACGCTCGGGGGGGGGGGCCTTTGGGCGAGAATTTGTGACACTTTGTGAC
>CAXITT010000370.1:63298-78622 GCA_964033795.1 Lymnaea stagnalis | reverse complement strand
TTTTATGTCACTTCTCTCTATATATATATATATATATATATATATATATATATATATATATAATAATAATAATGAAGTTCATTTCAAAAACACGCTTCATCCCCAAAGGCTCGAAGCGCGGTACAAAGTCAACAAAAAACATATATATAATTTATTTTCTGTCACGTCACGTAATTTGATTTAACCTATTTGTCACGTCTATTTTATTTATATATATATACTCGCTGTCTTGTCACGTACATTTATATACCTTAATTTTCACGCCCAACTCAGTGCGTGGTGTGTTAGGTCTTAGGGTAGAGTGTAGAACAGCGGTTATCAACCTGTGGGTCTAGCCCTCTTTGGGGGGGTCGATCGAACCATACACAGGGGTCGCCTCAGACCATCGGAAAACGCATGTTTATAAAGTATCAATGAAAAAAAAAAATTAATGGTTGGGGGTCACCACAACACGAGCAACTCTATTAAAGGTTTGTGGCATCAGGGAGGTTGAGAACCCCTGGCGTTTAACGAAAACTGCACTGGCTACTTGCAGTATGAAGTATAATTTTACTGGGTCCAAGTAACTCAGTCAGTGTCGAGGTATACCGTAACTACTTGACCGTACAGGATTGACTTATGCTAAAATAAGTATAGATACCATTAAGCTTACAGGTAGAGAGAAATGGCGCTTTAAAGGTAAATTAGTGAAACAAAGTACGGGAAAACCCGGAAGGAAAAAAAAAAAGAAACGCAGCAAAACAACAAACGTATCGGCAAAAAGCCTTCAGAGGCGAACAAACCACAGTGAAATCTAAAAAAAAAAAAAAAGAAGAAGAAAGAAACACTTTGCTGCAACGCAGTTGTTTTTTTCCACTGTTGGCGGCACATAGGCGGCACATTGGCGGCACATAGGCGGCACATAGGTCATCGGCGGCACATGGGTGGCACATTGGCGGCACATTGGCGGCATATAGGCGGCACATAGGCGGCACATAGGCGGCACATAGGCGGCACATTGGCGGCACATAGGCGGCACATAGGCGGCACATAGGCGGCACATAGGCGGCACATAGGCGGCACTCATCACTATCCTTAGGACGAAAAGTAACGATGTTACTTGTAGCAATAACTTTTCAAATGAAACATAATTTCATTCATCACTATATATGAACAGAACAGACGCTCACAAAGAGTTTGAGGTAGCGTAATTCAAACCCTTGCCTTATCACTTTTCTAAAGTAGCATACAGATGCTACAACGCTTAAGTGGCATAGCGTGCATAAACTACTACACTACACTAAACTAGCATACATACACTATAAATACTACAATAAAGTAGTATATAGATGTTACTACATTAAAGTAGCATACAGACGCTACTACACTCAAGTGGCATGGGCTGCAGATATTACTACACTAAAAATAGCATACAGACAGACTTACACTACTAAAGTAGCACACCGATACTACTACACTGAATGAGCATATACCTACATACATACTTTAAAGAAACTATGAATGGTTGATATAGCACTCCGTACGACTCAAACCACCCAACGTAAACCCACTCCCACCCGACCTACATCCACTCCCACCCGACCTACATCCACTCCCACCCGACCTACATCCACTCCCACCCGACTACATTACACTCTAATCCAGACATCTACTCCCACCCAACGTACATCCACTCCCACTCGACCTACATACACTCTAATCCAGACATCTACTCCCACCCAACATACATCCACTCCCACCCGACCTACATCCACTCCCACCCGACTACATTACACTCTAATCCAGACATCTACTCCCACCCAACGTACATCCACTCCCACTCGACCTGCATACACTCTAATCCAGACATCTACTCCCACCCAACGTACATCCACTCCCACTCGACCTACATACACTCTAATCCAGACATCTACTCCCACCCAGCATACATCCACTCCCACCCGACCTACATCCACTCTCATTTACGACCATTTAAAAAAACCAACGTGTTTCTTTATGCATTCCCCTCTCCCCCTTCCCCACGAAGGTTGCACCAGCCCAGAGCTTAAGCTCCATAAGATCTCGAGAGCGACGTTTACAACCGCCATAACCGTGCCCTGAGCTCACGGTCTCTTAAAACTCTCTGCATCTGCCTCGTAACCCACCCCACTTCAAAGGTGATAACTGTATTCAAAGTACTTCAGAAATGATAGTGAAAACTCTGGGAGGAAATAACACTACTCTATAGCACAATGCCACGGTGTTATTCAAAAGTGTCAAGTCTCAAAGTCAAAGTCAATCACAAAATCAGTTACATCAATTTAATCATTACTCAATCCGATCGGCACTTAAATATATCAATACTAAAATATATCAATGTAATTTATACCAATATATATCAATGTAATTTATACCCAAATATATCAATTTAAATTATACCCAAATATATCAATGTAATTTATACCCAAATAAAGCAATGTAATTTATACCCAAATATATCAATGTAATTTATAACCAAATATATCAATATAATTTATACCCAAATATATCAATTTAAATTATACCCAAATATATCAATGTAAGCTATACTCAAATCGATTGATGTAAGTTACACTTAAATCTATCAATGTAATTTATACTCAGATAGAGCGATGCAATATATACTCAAATATATCAATGTAATTTATATGCAATGTAGATTAAAAATTTATTTAATATGTCTTTAAAGATCAAATGATTTTTACAACAACAGAAAACATTACACCTGTTTGACAGTGCCATATTACTTTTTTTTTACACCCGTTCGACAGTGCCATATTACTTTTTTTTTTTTACACCCGTTCGATAGTGCCATATTATACTTGTAAGCCTGATGACATCGCATCGTATTCCTACTTCAAAGTGGATTGTGTCGCCCTTGTTGCGCGCACAGTGGGACTTGATGTTCTTCACGTGACAAGAGACAGGGGCGGCACTAATAGGGGGGGGGGTTCTTTGTTACGGAGCCGAATGCACTCTTAGTTAAAATGTGACGAGGGGAACGCAGACCATCGCACCACCTGAAGTCAGTCTCTCTATGTCCGTTTCTGATACGAGATGTGATACTTTAGTTATACTTTCAGTCGAAAATGTTCAAATATGACATGATATATCTGACCTCCTGGCTGCAATGTCCATGGATTATGATTTATGTCAGAACCCATAGGAGCCTTCCCCCGGGGCGGAATGCTCCAGACGTCACCCGGAACTCCACGGCACACCCAAGGAATTACCCTGAGTTACGCGGCACACCACAAATAAAAAAAAAACATACGGAAAAATACGGCTACTAAAAAAACATGACACAGTTAGATCTAACATTCACAATGTCCTGTAATGCTTAAAAGAAGCAGGTTACACTGTAGTGTTCCGTATTAACTGTCCGTACGGAACCACTTCTGTCATCACAGACAGCTGAGGTGCAGAAACCGTACGAGGCTGACCAATGTCTCTTTTGTAGCAATAAGGGGGGGGGGGTTGGTTTAGTATTCACAGGTCTACTGATACTTTGGGCTTTTGAAAAGTGGGAAGGGGGATTTTGAGCGGCACACGACCTGGCATCATCTTGCGGCACACCAAGACGCCGCGACAGACTGGTTGCGGAGCTCCGATTTATGTCATGCATGTCGTAGACGGATAGAGTTCAATTGGTGAATGTATATTATAATGCTCAGAGGCATGTTGAGACCCAACACTGTACACAAACATGTTAAAACGTTTGGAGACCCCTCTTCAAATGCTCTCTAGTACAGCACATTTGTCCCATGCTACTACCGGAAAAGGGTCGTGAAACCACTAAATTGTCCACCAGGTGGCGTTCCTTTCTCTTTTCCACCCTACTCTTCGGGCTGCGCTACTAGGTTTTGAGGTCACCAAGTAAGTTCCACACAAGGAATAAATGCGTGTACCGGGCTCCTTCGAGTTTGTCCTAATTTGTGTGTGTGTGTGTAGAACTTTCTCCGAATACAATTCTGTAGGCCGTGTCTTAATCCGCTGAGCGTGCGTCTTCAAACAGCCACAAACCACCTTTGAAAATATCCCCCCACCCCCACCCCCACCCCCGGGGGGCCCGTTTCGCGAATGGCAGTGTGACTCGGATCTTTTAACGTTTTAAAAAAGAGTGAAACCCACAGGGCACACAACTGCTCTTCGAGTGTGCGTGGATTATCTTCCCGTGAGCAAGATGATGTCATGTACCCAGGCAGTGGCTGCCGAGAGCTGATAAAACACAAGGCTCACTTCACGCATAAAATTTGAACGCCCAGGGCTTAAGGAGAAGGGTGGATTCGTGATGGATGCGAGTTGGGGGGGGGGAGGGGGGTAGTTAACGGGAGTTTTTTATTATTTTTTTTAAAATGTGATGTAAGAGAGGTTGCTTAGGGAGGGGGGAGGGGAAGAAAGGGTGGGGAGGTCAAAGGTGATGAAATGGATGGTCTGTACACCAACCAACACAAATGGGAACTCGCATAATTTAGAACTTTGGCATTTTCCTATATCATTTGTTACAGGAAGGGTTTAGTGTTATAAGAAAAACGAATTATGTCTACGCTGAAATGATTAGCCATTGTTGATAATGATTAGTTAGAGCTTTGAGGTGCTATAGAAGTTTGAGGTGCTATAGAGCTTTGAGGTGCTATAGAAGTTTGAGGTGCTATAGAAATTTGAGGTGCTATTCAATTAGATTTGAGGTGCTACGTTGTATGACTTGATGGTGCTACGAGACTTAAAAGTACGGTGCTGGGCAGTTAAACTTAAGATAATACCAAGCTAAATTTGATGGGCTACGTGGTTTATTTTGAGATGATACAAATAATTATTTTAGGATCCTCTTATATTATGAAGGAAAAACAAATTAAGTCTCCATTGCAAACAGGGGACTATCCCTTTTTCACACACGACCTTTCCCTTTATCACACAGGACCTATCTCTTATCCCACAGAACTATCCCTTTATTTAAATTGAACCGAAAAGTCTGCTAAATTTAGTGAGATCTAAATTACCACCAGCAATTAAAGCCATGTTAGGATTTCGGTCGTGAATTAAAACACAAACCTGATTGGTGAGGAAGAATTGAAGACTCTAAACATAGACACTAATTGGTGAGGAAGAATTGAAGACTCTAAACACAGACACTAATTGGTCAGGAAGAATTGAAGACTCTAAACACAGACACTAATTGGTCAGGAAGAATTGAAGACTCTAAACACAGACACTAATTGGTCAGGAAGAATTGAAGACTCTAAACACAGACACTAATTGGTGAGGAAGAATTGAAGACTCTAAACAAAGACACTAATTGGTAAGGAAGATTTGAAGACTCTAAACACAGACACTAATTGGTGAGGAAGAATTGAAGTCTCTAAACACAGACACTAATTGGTGAGGAAGAATTGAAGACTCTAAACACGGGCACTAATTGGTGAGGAAGAATTGAAGACTCTAAACAAAGACACTAATTGGTGAGGAAGATTTGAAGACTCTAAACACAGACACTAATCGGTGAGGAAGATTTGAAGACTCTAAACACAGACACTAATTGGTGAAGAAGAATTGAAGAATCTAAACACAGACACTAATCGGTGAGGACGATTTGAAGACTCTAAACACAGACACAAATTGGTGAGGAAGAATTGAAGACTCTAAACACAGACACTAATCGGTGAGAAAGATTTGAAGACTCTAAACACAGACACTAATCGTTGAGGAAGAATTGAAGACTCTAAACACAGAAACTAATCGGTGAGGAAGATTTGAAGACTCTAAACACAGACAATAATCGGTAAGGAAGAATTGAAGACTCTAAACACAGACAGTAATCGATGAGGAAGAATTGAAGACTCTAAACACAGACACTAATTGGTGAGGAAGTATTGAAGACTCTAAACACAGACTCTAATTGGTCAGGAAGAATTGAGAAGACTCTAAACACAGACACTAATTGGTCAGGAAGAATTGAAGAATCTAAACACAGTAACTAAATGGTGAGGAAGATTTGAAGACTCTAAACACAGACAGTAATCGATGAGGAAGAATTGAAGACTCTAAACACAGACACTAATTGGTGAGGAAGTATTGAAGACTCTAAACACAGACTCTAATTGGTCAGGAAGAATTGAGAAGACTCTAAACACAGACACTAATTGGTCAGGAAGAATTGAAGAATCTAAACACAGTCACTAAATGGTGAGGAAGATTTGAAGACTCTAAACACAGACACAAATTGGTGAGGAAGATTTGAAGACTCTAAACACATACACTAATTTGTGAAGAAGCATTGAAGAATCTAAACACAGACAATAATTGGTGAGGAAGAATTGAAGACTCTAAATATAGACAATATTTGGTCAGGAAGAATTGAAGACTCTAAAAACATACAGACACTAATTGGTGAGAAAGATTTGAAGACTCTAAACACAGACACTAATCGGTGAGGAAGATTTGAAGACTCTAAACACAGACACTAATTTGTGAAGAAGAATTGAAGACTCTAAACACAGACACTAATCGATGAGGAAGAATTGAAGACTCTAAACACAGACACTAATTGGTGAGGAAGAAATGAAGAATCTAAACACAGAAACTAATTGGTGAGGAAGAATTGAAGTCTCTAAACACAGACGCTTATTGGTGAGGATGATTTGAAGACTCTAAACACAGACACTAATTGGTCAGGAAGAATTGAGAAGACTCTAAACACAGTCACTAAATGGTGAGGAAGATTTGAATACTCTAAACACAGACACAAATCGGTGAGGAAGATTTGAAGACTCTAAACACATACACTAATTCGTGAAGAAGCATTGAAGAATCTAAACACAGACACTAATTGGTGAGGAAGATTTGAAGACTCTAAACACAGACACTATTTGGTCAGGAAGAATTGAAGACTCTAAACACAGACATTAATTGGTGAGGAAGAATTGAAGACTCTAAACACAGACACTAATTGGTGAGGAAAAAATGAAGACTCTAAACACAGACACTAATTGGTGAGGAAGAATTGAAGACTCTAAACACAGTGAATCTTTCTGTTGGGTTAACGATGTTAGTACAGAGATGTTAGTACAGAGATGTTAGTACAGAGATGTTAGTACAGAGATGTTAGAACAGAGATGTTAGTACAGAGATGTTAGTACAGAGATGTTAGTACAGAGATGTTAGTACAGAGATGTTAGTACAGAGATGTTAGTACAGAAATGTTAGTACAGAGATGTTAGTACACAGATGTTAGTACAGAGATTTTAGTACAGAGATGTTAGTACAGAGATGTTAGTACAGAGATTATAGTACAGAGATGTTAGTACATAGATGTTAGTACAGAGATGTTAGTACAGAGATGTTAGTACAGAGATGTTAGTACAGAGATGTTAGTACAGAGATGTTAGTACAGAGATGTTAGTACAGAGATGTTAGTACAGAGATGTTAGTACAGAGATGTTAGTACAGAGATGTTAGTACAGAGACATTGATGTTAATGTCCTTGCTGAAAAGGACGCTTCACCGCGATGAAGTGCTTATATGAAGTGCTTATATGAAGTGTATACATGAAGTGCAAATATGAATTTAGTATCTTAGCGGCTCACGATTCATTATCGACGATTTTTTTTCTAAATACAACATTCGTGCATTTTTAAAAGGTCATTTCCTCATTTCTGATTGGCTCATAAAGCACACGTGATTTAATTTGTTACACAAGGAGATGTGGTTTTTTTCTTTTGTTAGAGAATTCTCACATTTTCAATGTTACTATACATACATACACACCTGTCAATGCAAATAGTGCATGTGGAGCTCAAAATGTTCTGAGTGTAATTGCGCTTATATATTTAAATGTGTATATTAAAAGCACTGTGAAGTAATCATTAAACTCTTGAATTAAAAGTTAGATATTAAAAGGACATTTAAAAAAAAATATATGATTTGATAATGTTACTGATTTCTAGGAAATAAAATATTTATTTACATTTATCCTTAAGATATTTTCGTAATATTTCTAAAAGAAACTATATTATATTATCTGTCTAGAACTTTGACTTTGTTATGCAATTTCCAGGAAATTTTATAAACATTGAGATCATCTGACTGTAATGACAGACACTGCAATACACCGCCTGACTCTCGCTGACTCCTACTGACTATCGCTGACTCTCACATTAGAAGTCGCTGTCTAAACAGACCAACTAAAATACGTGTCGAAGTCTCAATCAACTTTTCGCTGTGTTATATTTCGAGGATCAACTCTTTAAAGAGACATGTTCGCTTAAAAGAATCACGTCTGAGTGAAAATCACGCGGCTCCCAGTTCAGGAGGACACCCCCCTCCCCCAATCGCAACACAGGGTCATCATTTGGGTAGGGCAGAGGGGGAAATAAATGCCCCCCCCCTCCCTGAATTAGCAGGTTTTATTTAAATTGCAATGTACCGTGGCGCCTCCAGTAATTAACAACCTGACCAAGGTTTTGGTTTAGCGNGGTTTTTGTTTCGGGCCCCCCCCCCCCCCCGGTGAAAAAGCTTGAAATGATGCCCCCGCTCCAACAGCTCTTCATTGTTCAAGAAGTTTAATCCCCAAAAACCTGTACATAAGACCAGCCGGTCAGAAGTCAATGATGCGATCCGCATAAAACCAGGCCAAAATTGCTACTTCGTGATTTCATTGAAGCAAACACTATCCTGTAAACCAACGTTTCACCATCGGAGTCGATTAAGGACATAGCTGAACAAGTTTTGTGGAAGCTTGAAAAGAAAAAAAAAAACCAGAACCTCGAGAACAACTTTTAAGAACGTGCTTCTTTCTGTGTCTTGTCCTATTTTTTTTAATCTGTCCTGTCTGCCCGCAGGAAGGCTCTTGGCCGAAAACTTTCTGGTCTCATTGTCCTGTTTCTAAAATTCAAGCTTCCACATAATTTGCTCAACTATATCCTTAAGACAGCTTGAACTGCAATCCTTCATTTATTATCTGGTTCATTAAAAAGTACCAAAAAATCAATCTCTGTCCAGTGACTCTGCAACACTTCGCGTCGACATGGTTCAGAAATTACAGACAAGTAAGTTAAAATTTTCAGGATTTGCATTTTTTTAATTTTTAAATTATGACGGAACCGTAAATATATATAGTTACAGTAAAAAATGTAACAGCGACAATAAATGTAACACGTGTTCATTTTCTTTAGAACACGTAAAAAGTCGAATCAAAACTAAAACGATTCAAAAAATGGTGTTAGCTTGTGATTTTTACTTCAAAAATTTAGTATTTGATTTTTAAAAATATCATATAATCATAAATGATGAATAATTCACTGAGCTGCTTATACAAAATACTAACTTTTAAGGCTTACACGGGGATATGACACGCAATCTTTTGTCACATGGGACTTATGTGGACAATGTGGTATATGAATGTCTCTTAATGCAACATGGGACTTATGGGTATATATTATAGGTAATGTCTCCTTTATGTAACATAGGACTTAGGGAGTATAAGTTATGTCTCTTTATGCAACATGGGCCTTAGGTGGTATATGACATGTCTCTTTATGTACCATGGGAATTAGGTAGTATGACATGATGTCACCTTATGTCACATGGAGAGGGAGATTATAAAAAGATGACCATTAGACTTAAGATCAAAAAAAATAAACATGTGAAGTCGGGGGTGGGGTATGGTTGTCTCGACCAGAACGTCACGAGATGTCATCTAATTATGTATTATTGAAGCTGTCATGTTCATCGAATAGTGCCGCCATGAGAGAAGCTGTCATGTTGATCGAATAGTGCCGTCATGAGAGAAGCTGTCATGTTGATCGAATAGTGCCGTCATGAGAGAAGCTGTCATGTTGATCGAATAGTGCCGTCATGAGAGAAGCTGTCATGTTGATCGAATAGTGCCGTCATGAGAGAAGCTGTCATGTTGATCGAATAGTGCCGTCATCAGAGCAGTGCTATCACGACGATAAAGTTTGGCGTATCGATTGACGAGATTCGAAATTCCACCAGGGACCTGATCAGAAATGTATTGATTGTGTCTCATTTTATTGGACCAGTAATCTTTATCAATTGCTTAGATCTAATTTATTTATTTTTTTAATTTAAAAAAAAAAATAATAATAATAATTTGTTTTGTCAGTGTTAATATTTGTTAAAAATCTAACAAAATAACATGTTTTACCGCAAGACTTGAATCACCAAAAAGTGTCTTTTAAAATAAAAATAAAGCAATATTAATTTTAAAAGATTTCATCAACTTTGAACACATTGATTGAGTTTTGATGTTTCGATGTTAAAATCATAAGACAAGGATACTTTTTTAAAAAATGTTTTATTTCGTAACTTTATAACAAAAACATAACTTTTTAAATGGCGGGCGGGTAGTTGATTAAGTTATTGGTTATCATATTGACAGTGTACGCATGTATTCTATTTTGAAAATTAAAAAAAAAATAATTTCAATATTACACGAAACCCCATTTTATTTCAAAGTATACCACAGTGAGTTAAGTTTTATCTTCTTAAGGAAAATACATTATATCCACCTATTATAATAACATTTGTGGATATGATATCCCTTTATTTAATGACATCCCCATTTTCTTTATTACCCGCCTGTTATAACACATTTTTTAAATTGTCATCTGCAGATATTCATGACATTTTTTTAAAAGAAAAAAGTAAACAGAAAAATTGAAATATGCCAAATGGGCGTTAAAAAAAAAATTAATTATAAATTTAAAAGAATATAAGAAAATCAAGTACAATTAACATAAGTGAAATACAAACATGTAAGAGCTTTTATGACATATAAAAATGAGCTGACATGTAAGCTCTCTGAGCTAAACTGGTTTAAACTAATACTCCACCCCCGCAGACACAATGTCAGACACACGTTTTTTAGATTAGTCCCATTTTACACCGACCAAGTGTACGACTAAGTGTAGATTTTGGCCTCATTTGTGATCGCTACGGCTATTAACAAGTCATATTCACAAGTCATATTCACAAGTCATATTCACAAGTCATACTGACAAAGCATATGAACAGGTCGTAGTGACAGGTCATTTTAACAAGTCGTTTTAACAAGTCATGGTACCCAGTCATGAACAACTATTATTCATATTAACTCCCAATAACCAGTCATACTAACAATTATTATTCATATTAACAAGTTAGAGTAACAAGTCATAGTAAAAAGTCATAGTAGTAAGTCACATTAACACGTGAATGGTTGTAGTTCAATAATACAATTAAATTCAACACAAAATCAACATGTATTTTGTTTAAGGGAAAGCGCAAGGGAATGTCACGCCTAGGGAAATAAAATATAGGCGCCCATAATTTGTATTCAATTTTTGAAAAAATGTTTACCGCAGTTCGATCTGAGGTGAAACCTATTGAGTTTATTCAGTGATTTATACGTTAATAGTTCACCTCTATTGTTCAGAACTTATTATTATTATGAATTTAAAAAAATATATTATTCGTTGAACTGAATAGTTCAAAGTAAGATTATTATTTTATTTTATTTTTTTTTTTGTTTGGGGGGGGTGGTGGTCTAAGAAATTGGGACTGTTTGGGAGACAGGGGGTGAGGGTGAAGAAAAGGGGGGGGGGTAAAGATCATGTGTTACGTCAAACAATTTTAAATTCTTGTATCATAGGTTTCAACGGGTTGACTGACAGTGACGCTGAACACCTTCTGTTGTGAAGAATGTCATCTGACAGAAGATGTCACTTCTTTAAGTTTAATCGTTTAATAGTGGTGTGCGTTGTTAAGAAATAAATTATAACTAGTTGTTAATTTTCTCAACAATCACTTTGTTCGAAAGTTTGACGTGCATATATATATATATATGGGGGTGGTGAGATTATTGACAGATTGTGACATGGGGAGGAGGGTAAATTTCGTCCCCAAAAGAGCATGACGTACATTATGAACGGCCCCTTGTATCTAAGACCCACGATACTTTAGAGATCTTTCGTAACATTTTCATTTTGCTATTATGTTTCAGTGCTAACTGTGGCCACCATGAGTCTACTAGGGTCAACCAGGAGCTGAACTCAAGTTTCTGACGTGACGTCCTCCATACTTACAAAAAACCTCGAACCCGTTCAGTCGTCGCCGCCTTTTCAATCATGGAGTGTCTGCTGGACCACAAGCCGTACGACACGTCCATGAAGCCGTACGACACGTCCATGAAGCCATACGACCAGGGACTCAAAGCCTACGACTCGACGCTGAAGTCCTACGAAAACCACATCAAGCAGTACGATTCGCACCTGAAGGCCTACGAAGGCCACCTGAAGCCCTACGACCAGCCGTTGAAACAATACGAGCCGCACCCCAAGGCTTACGACCCCAAGGCGTACGACCCCAAGGCGTACGACCCCAAGGCGTACGACCCCAAGACGTACGACCCCAAGACGTACGACCCCAACCCCAAGCCGTACGACTCGCACCCCAAGCCCTACGACCATGTGCTGAAACCGTACGAGCAGTCACTGAAACACTACGAGCACGTCGCCATCTTGCCGGTCTCTAACGGCCATGACCTTTGCGAGATGAAAAACATGGCCGCCGCAAAGATGGAGGTTAAGGTCCCCGGTGGAGTGGGCGGGATAACGTCCAGCGGGACCCCGAGCAACGGCGTCGGCGGCAATGACGATGCCGACAGCGAGGACGAATCCCCGAGCACCACCACGAACCCCCCAGAAAGCCCCGGGGAGGATGAGGGCAAGGGGGGCAAAAAGTCTGGTGTCGGGGTGCGACGTTCTGAAAAACCGCCTTATTCGTACATCGCCCTAATTGTGATGGCCATACAGTCGTCCCCCACGAAGAGATGCACCCTCAGCGAAATCTACCAGTTTCTACAGCAGCGGTTCCCGTTCTTTCGCGGGAGCTACCAGGGCTGGAAGAACTCTGTCAGGCACAACCTGTCACTCAATGAATGTTTCATCAAGCTCCCGAAAGGGATCGGGCGTCCGGGGAAGGGCCACTTCTGGACGATTGACCCGGCGGCGGAATTCATGTTCGAAGAGGGGTCGTTTAGGCGTAGGCCTCGTGGGTTCCGGAGGAAGTGCCAGGCCCTGAAACCGTTCGGGATGCTCAACGGTATGGGCGGGGGCGGCCCGATGATGGGCCACTACGACTTCATGAACCCACACAACTCCGGGATGTCGTCCATGAACATGCCGTGCGGCATGCCCAACGGCCAGATGCCGTCGTACGACCCTTACTCCCAGCAGATGATGGCCAGCAACACGATGCAGCAGATGGGGATGGCCCCGAATTACGTCTCGTACAACCGCTACGCCCAGAGCGCGTGCGCGATGCCCGGGTTCCAGTCGCCGGTCTCCAGTCTCCCGAGCATGGCGTCGATGTCCAACATGGGCGCCGGGCTGCCGAGCATGTCCAACTTCCAGGGGATGTCGAACGTCCACAACATGTCGTCCTCCAGCATGTCCGGATTCCACCACAGCCTGTCGGGCATGAACGCTATGGGATCTTCGATGGGCAACGGTGACTACAGCCTCGGGGGTTTGGGCTCGGGCGGCACGTCCGGTGGGTTCCCGCCACCAACATCGTCGACGCCGACGATCACCCCTCCGTCGTACGACCGGGAAATCATGGGGTCGTCCATGCGGGACCCCATGGCGAGAGACACACATTCTTTACTCATGCGTGACACGAACCCCTCGGAAAACTCTTTGCGGGATCCTTCCACGGCAGCAGGGGTCTCGGGGTCGACCCCGGGCTCTAGAGAAGGACTCCTTTCCCCATCTTCAGACATCAACACGTCACGTGATACACTAAACTCTATGGCAAACAAATACACCGGGAGCAGCCCGTCCGGTTACTCGACGAGAGAAACGCCTATGCCGAGAGACGTTTTATCCTCTTATCAAATGAGAGATTCGGGGGCGTACTCTAAAGATCCCAGTAGTCTACGTGACAGCGCCTCGGCCTACTCGCGTGACACTGTTTCGGAATCCCTACGTGATCCTATGTACCACCGTGACCAGCAGCCCATATATGGTCGTGATTATGCCACGCCTATGGGCGGGCCGGGCGGCAACATGGTGCACGGGCTGTACCAGTGGGGTGGGCAGGCGGCCAGGGGAGGCTATCCGGTGGGGGTCAAACAGCAGCCCCTGTCGCCGGCGGGCAGCACGGGGTCGCTCCAGTCGATGTCCCCGCCGTCCAGCAGTGACCAGAGCCCGTACGGCCCCAATCCTGCCATGGGCGGAGAGAGCATGGATCTGTCTGTATCAGGTAAGACAAGCTCGTATTCTCCCTTTATTTAACATTGCAGAAGATTAACTAATCAATCCTGTAATGGTACGCAAGGTTTGACCAGTGGTCTCCAATTACATTTTGAGAGTTATTATCAAAATATTTTTTTTTTTTTACGGGCTTTAGAATAAGTGTTAAAGTATTTTTGTTCAAGGTTATGCCTAGTTCAAATTGACTTTATGAGAAAATTATACCCAATTCAAAATGATGTCTTCTACTTGTGATACTTTATTGTTCTTACAGAAAAGTCATTTTAGATGAATACCACAGTATATAGGTGGTCATAGTCTGTACGCAGTATTCAAGAAGGCATCCTTAAAATTTTATTTTAAAATCCAACATCATTTGAATACCGTATTTTCTATAGAAAAGACACATAAACATTTGTAAACAAAAAATTTGATTACCGGCGCGTAAGAAGCACCCAAAATTTCAGTTGTATTGTGATATGGGGGAAAAAATTCGTTCTATTCACCGGCAAATAGGGTAATTTTAAACTTCATAATCATGGAAATGTTCATTTCAATAAGCTAAACATCCAAGTGCAACTCTCAAACGGTTACCGATGAGAAATACGTGTGAAAAGTTGAGGATAAGTTGCAATATTTGGAATCGATCAAAATCAATAATCGGTGACTCCAAATATATATATATTTTTTTTTAAATTTTTTTTGATTATATATATATATATATAATATATAGATTAATCCAAATTAAGGTCAAGAAGTCGATAACATTAAAAAAAAAAAATAAAAATCTATCAAACGCCTCAATCGTAATATACTTAGAATGACATGTTCGTCCACAATGACTCATTGAAATGAACCAGATTTTTTAACAAAAAAATAATATTTTTTTTTTACAAACTGTTAAAAGTCATATTGTTAAAAAAAAATGGTTTGTATTCCCTGATTTTTTGTAACTGTAGTGTGTCAAAGATGAACTAACAAAAAAAATGGTTTGTATTCCCTGATTTTTTGTAACTGTAGTGTGTCAAAGATGAACTAACAAAAAAAATGGTTT
>CAXITT010000370.1:31150-46538 GCA_964033795.1 Lymnaea stagnalis | reverse complement strand
GCCTATCCCACACCAAGGTCAGCCTATCCCACACCAAAGTCAGCCTATCCCACACCAAAGTCAGCCTATCCCACACCAAAGTCAGCCTATCCCACACCAAGGTCAGGCTATCCCACACCAAGGTCAGCCTATCCCACACCAAGGTCAGCCTATCCCACGCCGTCGGCCTATCCCACACCAAGGTCAGCCTATCCCACACCAAGGTCAGCCTATCCCACGCCAAGGTCGGCCTATCCCACACCAAGGTCAGCCTATCCCACACTGAGGTCAGCCTATTTGTTACAAATCGCTTTCCCCCAAATTCTGCCAAAATTTGTTTAAATGATCTACATCCCACAAACGTCATTTTTGGAGAACATGTATTTGATATGGTTTACGGTATTTTTGGAAAAGTGACATTTTAAAAAAACTATATATATAGGGTTGTATGTATTGCCACTGGGATTGAATAACAATGCAAAATTTCAAAAGTACATCAGGCGAAAGGAACGGGTCTAAACTTGAGATATCCAGACGAAATAGCCGGCTAAATAAAAGCATAGACGTAGAAAAGGGGGTATCTTCTTGTCTGTCAAACACACCCCCTCCCCCCCCCCCACCTTTTATTTTCTTCCCCATAATGTTGCCTCTATGTAGCTAGTCTATGATTATAAATTATGTATTTACTGTACTGCTGTCCGAATTTTTAAAACTCTACTAAGTCTAAAAATACTAAGAGAAAGTAGAAAAACCTTTGTGAAAATTACTAAAGGAATGAACCATGTATCTTTGGAAAAGGAAAAAAAAATAGCTTTTAATATTAACAATAATTAAAATTCTGTTTTCCTCCTGTAACCTCCAGCTTTAGACGAATTCCTGTTTCTGTCAAATTCCTATCTCTGTCAAATTCCTGTCTCTGTCAAATTCCTGTCTCTGTCAAATTGTGGTCTCTATCGAATTCCTATCTCTGTCAACTTAATATCTCTGTCAAATTCCTTTCTCTGTCAAATTCCTGTCTCTGTGAAATTCCTGTTTCTATCAAATTCCTGTCTCTGTCAACTTCATATCTCTGTCAAATTCCTGTAGATGTTAAATTCCTGTCTCTGTCAAATTCCTGTCTCTATCAAATTACTGTCTCTGTCAAATTCCTGTCTTTGTCAAATTCCTGTCTCTATCTAATTCCTGTCTCTGTCAACTTCATATCTCTATCAAATCTTAAACGTCTACCAAGTCTAAAAAGTCTACAAAGTCTAAAAATTCTAAGTCTAAATAGCCTACCAAGTCTATAAAGTCTACCAAGTCTAAAAAGTGTACCATATCTATAAAGTCTACCAAGTCTAAATAGCCTACCAAGTCTATAAAGTCTACCAAGTCCAAAAAGTGTACCATATCTATAAAGTATACCAAGTCTAAATAGCCTACCAAGTGTATAAATTCTACCAGTTCAAAAAAAAAAAAGTCTACAAAAGCTAAATTACACTTTATAATTTTTTTTTTAAATAAAAAATTGCCCACCCAAATCCTTACGCATATCAGCATTCAAATCTAACATGATTCCGGCCACCTAACCCAGACACACAATTCGCCTCACTCTTGGCTTATAACATTTGCCGACTGGGCGGGGAAGCCAGGCAACCGAGCCGAGCCCGAGAATTTTCTCATCAAAGCTAGAATGGGAAAATATTAGTCTACACCGGGGGCGCCTATTTCCTCCTTTCTGAGGGTGAAAGTGGAGACGCGAACGTCGTGTTATCAGAGAACACACGGGACTTGGGCCAGGGGCGTCGGGCGTTTGGGATGGGAAGATGGGAGCAGGGGGTGCCACGGAGGGGCGTCGGATGGCGGGCAATGTTGGAGTCTGCGTAGTCACATCAGGCTTGATCAGTCGGTGTAGCAGAGATGAGGGTCAGAGTAGCAGAGATGGGGTAGGAGTAGAAGAGATGGGGTAGGAGTAGAAGAGATGGGGTAGGAGTAGAAGAGATGGGGTAGGAGTAGCAGAGATGGGGTAGGAGTAGAAGAGATGGGGTAGGAGTAGAAGAGATGGGGTAGGAGTAGCAGAGATGGGGTAGGAGTAGAAGAGATGGGGTAGGAGTAGAAGAGATGGGGCAGGAGTAGAAGATATGGGGTAGGAGTAGAACAGATGGGGTAGGAGTAGCAGAGATGGGGTATGAGTAGAAGAGATGGGGTAGGAGTAGCAGAGATGGGGTAGGAGTTGCAGAGATTGGGTAGGAGTAGATGAGTGGGTAGATGAGTGGGTAGATGAGTGGGCAGATGATTGGGCAGCTAAGTGGGTAGATGAGTGGGCAGAGGTGGGTTAACGGGTTTTCAGGTGAGTAGCAGAGATGGGGTAGGAGTAGAAGAGATGGGGTAGGAGTAGAAGAGATGGGGCAGGAGTAGAAGAGATGGGGTAGGAGTAGAACAGATGGGGTAGGAGTAGCAGAGATGGGGTATGAGTAGAAGAGATGGGGTAGGAGTAGCAGAGATGGGGTAGGAGTAGCAGAGATGGGGTAGGAGTAGAAGATATGGGGTAGGAGTAGAGGAGATGGGGTAGGAGTAGAAGAGATGGGGTAGGAGTAGCAGAGATGGGGTAGGAGTAGCAGAGATGGGGTCAGAGTAGCAGAGATATTGTAAGGTTAGGAGAGATGGGGTTTAGAGAAGCAGAGATGGGGATTTAGAGTAGCAAAGATGGGGTCAGAGTAGCAGAGATTGGTTTAGAGTAGCAAAGATTGGATAGGAGTAGCAGAGATGGGGTTTAGAGTAGGAAAGATGGGGTAAGGTTGAGATGGGGTTTAGAGTAGCAGAGATGGGGTTTAGAGTTGCAAAGATGGGGTCAGAGTAGCAGAGATGTGGTAGGAGTAGCAGAGATGGGGTTTAGGGTAGCAGAAATGGGGTAGGGTTAGGAGAGATGGGGTTTAGAGTAGCAAAGTTGGGGTCAGAGTAGCAAAGAGGGGGTAGGAGTAGCAGAGATGGGGTTAGAGTAGCAGGGATGGGGTAGGGTTAGGAGAGATGGGGTTTAGAGAAGCAGAGATGGGGGTTTAGAGTATCAAAGATGGGGTAGGAGTAGAAGAGATGGGTTTAGAGTAGCAAAGATGGGGTAGGAGTAGCAGAGATGGGGTCAGAGTAGCAGGGATGGGGTAGGGTTAGGAGAGATGGGGTTTAGAGTAGCAAAGATGGGGTCAGAGTAGCAGAGATGGGGTAGGAGTAGCAGAGATGGGGTAGGAGTAGCAGAGATGGTGTTTAGAGTAGCAAAGATGGGGTCAGAGTAGCAGAGATGGGGTAGGAGTAGCAGAGACGGGGTTTAGAGTTGCAAAGATGGGGTCAGAGAAGCAGAGTTCGTGTAGGAGTATCATGGTTAGGGTTTGGAGGAGCTGATTTGGAGTAGGAGTAACAGAGACGGGGGTAGGAGTAGCAAAGATGGGGTCAGAGTAGCAGAGATGGGGTAGGAGTATCAGAGATGGGGTCAGAGTAGCAGAGATAGTGTAAGGTTAGGAGAGATGGGGTTTAGAGAAACAGAGATGGGGATTTAGAGTAGCAAAGATGGGGTCAGAGTAGCAGAGATTGGGTAGGAGTAGCAGAGATGGGGTTTAGAGTAGGAAAGATGGGGTAAGGTTGAGATGGGGTTTAGAGTAGCAGAGATGGGGTTTAGAGTTGCAAAGATGGGGTCAGAGTAGCAGAGATGGGGTCAGAGTAGCAGAGATAGTGTAAGGTTAGGAGAGATGGGGTTTAGAGAAGCAGAGATGGGGGTTTAGAGTATCAAAGATGGGGTAGGAGTAGCAGAGATGGGTTTAGAGTAGCAAAGATTGGGTAGGAGTAGCAGAGATGGGGTCAGAGTAGCAGGGATGGGGTAGGCTTTGGAGAGATGGGGTTTAGAGTAGCAAAGATTGGGTTAGAGTAGCAGAGATGAGGTAAGAGTAGCAGAGATGGGGTAGGAGTAGCAGAGATGGGGTTTAGAGTAGCAAAGATGGGGTCAGAGTAGCAGAGATGGGGTAGAAGTAGCAGAGACGGGGTTTAGAGTTGCAAAGATGGGGTCAGAGAAGCAGATTTCGTGTAGGAGTAGCATGGTTAGGGTTTGGAGGAGCTGATTTGGAGTAGGAGTAACAGAGACGGGGGTAGGAGTAGCAAAGACGGGGTCAGAGTAGCAGAGATGTGGTAGGAGTAGCAGAGATGGGGTTTAGAGTAGCAGAAATGGGGTAGGGTTAGGAGAGATGGGGTTTAGAGTAGCAAAGATGGGGTCAGAGTAGCAGAGATGGGGTAGGAGTAGCAGAGATGGGGTAGGAGTAGCAGAGATGGGGTAGGAGTAGCAGAGATGGGGTTTAGAGTAGCAAAGATGGGTCAGAGTAGCAGAGATGGGGTAGGATTAGCAGAGATGGGGTTTAGAGTTGCAAAGATGGCGTCAGAGAAGCAGAGTTCAGGTAGGAGTAGGGTTTGGAGTAGCTGAATTGGAGTAGGAGTAACAGATACGGGTTAGGAGTAGCAAAGATGGGGTCAGAGTAGCAGAGATGTGGTAGGAGTAGCAGAGATAAGGTTTAGAGTAGCTGAAATGGGGTAGGGTCAGGAGAGATGGCGTTTAGAGTAGCAAAGTTGGGGTCAGAGTAGCAAAGATGGGGTAGGAGTAGCAGAGATGGGGTCAGAGTAGCAGAGATAGGGTAGGGTTAGGAGAGATGGGTTTAGAGTGGCAGAGATTGGGTTTAGAGTATCAAAGATGGGGTAGGAGTAGCAGAGATGTGGTCAGAGTGGTAGAGATGGGGTAGGGTTAGGAGAGTTGGGGTTTAGAGTAGCAAAGATGTGGTCAGAGTAGCAGAGATGGGGTAGGAGTAGCAGAGATGGTGTAGGAGTAGCAGAGATGGGGTTTAGAGGTGCAAAGATGGGGTCAGAGTAGCAGAGATGGGTAGGAGTAGCAGAGATGGGGTTTAGAGTAGCAAAGATGGGGTCAGAGTAGCAGAGTTTGGGCAGTAACAGAGGCGGGGGTAGGAGTAGCAGAGATGGGGTCAGAGTAGCAAATAATGTGGTCGGTGTAGCTGATAAAAGGGTTCGGATAAGCAGAGTTCGGGGTCGGATAAGCAGAGATCGGTGTCGGATAAGCAGAGATCGGTGTCAGATAAGCATATCAAAGAATCGCTACTTTGATACCCTTCTGTTCCAAGACATGCAAATCTTTAAGTGTTTATGGGTGCTTTTCAAAAAGTTTAACTCAGTTTACAAAACCAATCTCCTCTTGTACAATTTGTGGAAAGTGGTTGGTGGGGGGGGGGAGAGGGAGAGAAAGCGAATAAGATTATGATGATGGTGGTGTTACCTTTTGCAAACAACCCTTAACCTTTCCGTCTTCAGCAGACGACACGTTTGACTTCACCAATACCATCCGCTTGAGATTCCCCGTGCCACCGATTCCTTCACGCCTGCTTGAGAGCTAAGTGTGTGTGTCTATATGTACGATCCTTCACGGCAGCCGGGCATTTTCTCCGTCTTAGCGTGCGAGTAGACGCACGGTGTGAGAGTCTCGTCAACAAACATGGATCTCACAACATCTCATTGATGGACGTCTTCAGTGTCTGCAGCTTTGGGGGTGGGGGGGGGGGCCTCGGCTTTCACAGTTCGATGGGGGACAGGGGGAAATTGGAACAGGGCAGACTCTAATTGAGAATACGCATGTGTTGCGCGAAATTCATTGGTTGGTGTGAATCTATACACGAATGTGATGGATATTTATGGTACGTTTTCTTCCTTCTAAAATTAACATTGGGGACTTGAGGTAAAAGCCGTCTCAAGAAGAGTTTGGTTGTTTGCTTATCGTGTTCAGAGCGTTGCATTATTTACAATTGGCCATCTTAAAATCAACTGGACCAATCGGAACGACTGTACCAATCAGAAAAAAAGTGGACCAATCAGAATAAATGGACCAATCAGAACAACTGGACCCATCAGAACAACTGGACCAATCAGAACAACTGGACCAATCAGAAAAATCTGGACCAATCAGAACAACTGGACCAATTATAACAACTGGACCAATCAGAACAAATGGACCAATCAGAGCAAGCGATCAATTAGCAAAATGCTCTCTCACTCGTAGCATCCGCCTTCAACTTGTATTTAAACAGTCTCAGTCACAATCATCGAAAGCTTCCTTGTGACATCCGTCAAGACAAGGGGAACTATTCATTGCGCTAAGAGTTTTATGACCGCCCTTGAAGGCACCTGTAGACGTCTGCAAAGTAATGATACCTCGTATGTCTGCCTTTACTTACCATGATGTGTGCGCCTCTGTCGGATCGCTGTCGGGCCGCCTTTTTTTCGTCTCTTATTGTCTCTTATTGTCTGATGGTCTCTTATTCGATTCTTTCTGAATCTGAACGTCCTCCTTCAGCCTAATCATTGTCACAAACACCGGTGTCTTGCGCAGACCCGCCTCTCTAGCATCTCACGTTCCTCTGTTTACTTGCTTATTTAAAGTCGGCCCTTGCCCAGTTAGCATCCATGGACTAATCCACGATCGCATTTTTATCCTTAATATTCAATTCATTTACCTAACTTTTTATTTTTCTCAAAATAAATATGTGAATACTTTCCTATTGCCACCAATCTCCTTCGCTCGATTATGCCTTTTCACGCCCTCTCTTCGAATCATGTAATTATATCTACTGGATATTCTCTGAGGTCTCTTGCTCTTCAATGATTTCCTACCCCCCCCCCTTTCACCGACTATGGTAAGCCCGGAGTATATTCCAATCTCTTCGACAATTTAACCCCATTCATGCCCCACCCCGACCCCGACCAATCAAACGCCCCTTTTACATTGCCCATCCAGGAACCCAATTAGCCACCCCCCTCCCCACAGTACAGCAGCTAAAGTTTGTGATGCACGGGGAGGAGTGGGGCGGGCTCTTGATTTCGCCTCCCCTAATTAACGAAAAAGCACATTGCATACAGAATAAACATAAAAAGGGTGCATGTGTGTAGAATGTAGTCCGAAAGGCCACCCAAACATAAGTTCCGCCGGGGGCAGACCGTGCGCTCTCTTTCTACACCCACAAACCAACTGATTCAACACTCCTCATCCAAGAATTCACCCACACATCCCACCCACTCACCCCACCCACTCACCCCACCCACTCACCCCACCCACTCACCCCACCCACTCACCCCACCCACCCACCCCACCCACACATCACATCCACTCATCCCACTAACCCACACACCCCACCATGCATCTCACCCACCCATCCACTCGCCCACACACTCCACCCAAACATCCCGCCCACCCTCACCCCCCCCACACACCCCACCCACCCACCCCGCCCACCCCACTCACACACCCCACCTACCCAACCACACACCCCACCATCACACCCCCCCCCCCCACACACCTCACCCAAACATCCCACCCACCCACCCACCCACACACACACCCACCCACCCGTCCACCCCACCCACACACCCCACCCACAGCGAGGGTTGACATGGTAAGGCCGTGGGTGTGGAAACACGCCCAGTCAGACGGGGAAGAGCAACATTTTTCTATGATTCAACCATCTGATATGGTGTTGGCACGAGTCTGACCCTATCGTGTCATAGCCCGCCTCGGATAACGTCCCGTTACGTCACGTGACATAGCCCGGATCTTGTAGATTCTCAATGGCCACCACTGCGGTGAGAATTTTGTTGGAATCTTGTACATCATCTGTATATGTATAATTAATATGCCAACCCCCCCCCCCAACCACCATCCGCAACCTCTCTCATACACTCCGTCCATTTCTAATTGTTTATCCTCATTTACTATAGCCCGGATCTTGTAGATTCTCAATGGCCACCACTGCGGTGAGAATTTTGTTGGAATCTTGTACATCATCTGTATATGTATAATTAATATGCCAACCCCCCCCCCAACCACCATCCGCAACCTCTCTCATACACTCCGTCCATTTCTAATTGTTTATCCTCATTTACATGGAGCAATTGTTTGTTTTGTCCACAGTATACTTTAAAAAAGTAAACTCTTCAACCCTAATTTTTACATCTTCCACTTTCGCTTTCTCTATCAATATATTTGTACCGGAAATTCCCCATTCCCTGACACTCTTCTTCTCACTACTCGGTGCTCTTCCCCAAACTCGCCAATGCCTTCTGTCCGAGAATAGTTTTGAATAACTTAATATCTAGCTGTCAAAAAGATTTACAATGCCCTGCTGTAAACTAAAATTCATAGATATGTGTATGTCGTCATTGCATTTTATGTGTATGTCGTCATTGCATTTTATGTGTATGTCGTCATTGCATTTTATGGGTATGTCGTCATTGCATTTAAGCTCTGAAAGTTGGCCCAATTCATGTTCCGCGTAAAGCGTAACTGGGATCTATGGCTTATAAACTGTAACTCCATATTTTACAACAGCAACACTTGAATTTTACTCGAGACCTCCAACACTCACCTCACCTCGCCTCACCTCCCATCACCTCACCTCACCTCCTTGCACCTGATTGGCACGTAACGAGTCGCTGTCGTTAACTGAGTTATCGCATCGTAAAACTGGATCTTAACAAAATACGAGCCCTATACCTACACGATCGTCGGGCTCTGCTTTCAGTCCTGGCCACAAGTCCAAGATCAACCCTTGCTGCTCTGGCGGCCCAAGTGAGCCATCTCTGCTGTATAACTTCAGCGCAGTTAGCACGCCAGGCCCCCCAAAAAACCCCTTGTGGGTGAGCGCCCCAGCGCTGGAGCCCAGGGAGAAACATTTGTGTTCGGATGGAAGGCGCTGATAGCTGGCTGGCACAGGCGGGAGGACTTGCCCGGTGTTGTTCTTGTGAGCAGATCTCGCGCGCACAGTTGTTATTCTACGTGGCTCTACGTGGCTCTACGTGGCTGTAGCGGGACAGGGCCGGCTTGTTGCCCCCTTTAGTTAACAGTACTTTGCCCTCAAGAACGGGAAAAGTTAATAAGGCTGGACTTACAAGTTGTAGCGACTTATTATTAGGGTTCGGAACTCGACTTCAGCTTCAGTTCTACACAATGGTCTTTGGAATGGTTTTGTTGGAAATAAGCTGAAAGTGACGTCTTTCGAGTTCTATATATTTAGCGGCCTACGTCACGTATCAAGTATTAGCAAGGTGACAAGATGTTTGATACAATTCAAGTCTAACCGATCAAACATCGTTTTCTGGGAAAAGTGAGGCGATCTCAATCGTTCAACTACTGGTCCGAGTGCACTTGCCGGCCCCAAAAATATTTAGCAGATCCGCGGAAAAAAAAAAGTCGTTGAAACTAAACACGGGACAGATCAACATCAAGTAAAATGGTATATAGATATAAGGGACACGTCAGTTTCACAAGTCTAGATTTATAACAAACTTTGTTGAGGAAGTCTATAATTGTTTCAAACTTTGTTAAGGGGCTGAGAAAGTCTAGATTTATAACAAACTTTGTTGAGGAAGTCTAGAATTGTTTCAAACTTTGTTAAGGGGCTGAGAAAGTCTAGATTTATAACAAACTTTGTTGAGGAAGTCTAGAATTGTTTCAAACTTTGTTAAGGGGCGCAAGAGGTCTAGATTTGTGTGATACGAGCTTATGACATCAAATGACCTAAACAGCGTGCCCTTTTCTACTTTGTTTGGTTTGAGGCTTTAGACAGAGCCCTAGGAGAGGCTTTAAACAGAGCCCTAGGCGAGGCTTTAAACAGAGCCCTAGGCAAGGCTTTAAACAGAGCCCTAGGCAAGCCTGTGTTCCTTTTTTTTGGACATGTAAGATAGGGCTATTACATTGCTTATCTGACAGCAGTTGCATATAAATGATGCTTTTAAACAAATCGATTAAGAAAAATACATATTTTTTTCAACCCTGTCCATAAAACATGTTCTTGGAAGTTTCACTTAGTCAGTGATTCTCATTTCGCGTCTGATTATCCCTTGTTTAATATCAATTATATATATTCCTGTTAGCACTTACGTTCTCCAGAAAATATATAGACCAAAAAAAAAAAAAAAAAAAAACAAAAAAAAAAAAAGGGTAGGCTACGCTGGGCAGGACTCAGAGTGAGTGCCAAATGACAGAAGAGTGACGAGAATACCTCACCAAAAAAACCCCCAGAGGAAAACGGCTCGAAGGCAGACCTAGGCTTAGATGGATGGATGATGTGCAAAAAGATCTACAACAGCTGGGAATCCAAGAATGGAATAGAAAAGCATCCAATAGGTCTGAGTGGAAGAAAGTGGTAAGGCAGGCCAAGGACCTGCATTGTCTGTAGCGCCACAGAGATGGATAGGTGATCTGAGTGGAAGGAAGTGGTGAGGCAAGCCAAGGCCCTGCATAGTCTGTAGCGGTTTGAGTGGAGGGAAGTTGTGAGGCAGGCCAAAGCTCTACATAGTCTGTAGCGGTCTGAGTGGAAGGAAGTGGTGAGGCAGGCCAAAACCCTACATAGTGTGTAGCGCCAGAGGGATGGATGGATGGAGTTAACTTTTTTTAAATTGTGAAATATAAATGACAAAGCCCTTAACATCTTAAACATCACGAAACGAGGTTCTCAAAAGAATCCTTAAACAGCATAAAACTGGGGGGTGGGGGGTTTCGGGGGGGGGGGGAATCAAAATTTTAGACCCACTGAAAGAAGTCGGGGGTTCTTTTTTTAAATTGTGAAATATAAATGACAAAGCCCTTAACATCTTAAACATCACGAAACGAGGTTCTCAAAAGAATCCTTAAACAGCATAAAACTGGGGGGTGGGGGGTTTCGGGGGGGGGGAATCAAAATTTTAGACCCACTGAAAGAAGTCGGGTGTTCATCTCTTGTATTTGTCTTGGGTTGGAAGAAAAAGGAGACGTTGAAAGAAGACAACTTTGTGCGAGGGGAGAGTCTTAGAAAGACAGGAGCGGGCGAGAAACCGAGGCTTATGGATTAGAATAACATGGGTGTCGGGGCGCTGATGGGAGGCGAGTCGGTGTCGGCGCGTTGATGGGAAGCGAGGTACCAGGGCCCCCTCCCCTCCGATTGTTAAAACAACAAGGGATGTGTTATCTTAATTAAATGTGTGTCAATAGGATCCGCCTGACGAGCTGTCAAGAAGGACACCTGGGAGGGAGGGTGGTGCTTGCAGAAGGGGGAAAAAGTGTGTATGGGGGGGGGATTTTGATGTACAAGTACGGGAAATGCCCGGTGTCCATTAGTATGTCCCCCTTGTAAGGAACATGTCTGATGTCTTCGTCTGTTTCACATGTTATGAAAATGTGGAAAAATTGGAGATTTATTCATATAGGAATACAAAGAAAGAGGAGAGTAACTGAGGGTGAGGATTAATGCAGTGGCTTAGCTAGGGATTTGGGGGCCCGGGGAGGGTTTGCCTCTTTAGGGGACCCTGCATTTTTACATTCGACATTATTTAATGTAAAATAAAAAATTCGGGCACGCCTTTGGGGGCCCCCCTCGAGTAGGGGCCCGGGGGGACTTTCGATTTGGACCACCCCTCCCCCTACGTCACTGGATTAATGAGAGTACAAAAAAATGAAGCATAGATCTTAATTTGAGAGAGATGAGACAGGCAGTGAGATGAAGTTGGTTCTGGAACATAGTCCTCGTGTTTTGAGGAAATGGAAAGAGGGCAGAGTTGGGAGGGAGGGGTATGTGAGACAATGTAAACGTACTGTGGGGGTGATGGCATCATGAGGAGAGATCTTCAAAAGAACGCCTTCAATAGACAACCTTCAACAGAACGCCTTCAGCATAGAAACCTCAATAGACCACCTTCAACAGAACGCCTTCAGCATAGAAACCTCAATAGCCTTCAATAGACCACCTTCAACAGAACGCCTTCAATAGACCACCTTCAACAGAACGCCTTCAGCATAGAAACCTCAATAGACCACCTTCAACAGAACGCCTTCAGCATAGAAACCTCAATAGATCACCTTCAACAGAACGCCTTCAGCATACAAACTTAAATAGACCACCTTCAACAGAATGCCTTCAGCATATAAACTTCAAAGCCCCACCTTCAATAGACCACCTTAATGTTATATTTTAAAATACCATGCTCGAGATTTAAACTCCCAAACACAAAACACCCACACAGAAGGTACCCACAGAGATGACACCCACACAGAAAGTACCCACACAGAAGATACGCACACTGAAGGTACCCACACAGAAGGTACCCACACAGAAGGTACCCACACAGAAGGTACCCACACAGATGACACCCACACAGAAGGTACCCACACAGAAGACACCCACACAGAAGGTACCCACACAGAAGGTACCCACACAGAAGGTACCCACACAGAAGGCACCCACAGAGAAGACACCCACACAGAAGGTACCCACACAGAAGATACGCACACTGAAGGTTACCCACACAGATGACACCCACACAGACAGATACCCACACGAAGCACTGAAGTCTCTGCGCCTGCCCGGAACACTGAAACTCACAAACCTTATGTCAACATACGAGCTCATATGGAAATAAAAACAGACACAATGTATAAACTCTTAACAAGACTGCCCCCAGACCCCCACCCCACCCCATCCCACCCCATCCCACCCCCACCTCCCAAAACTAGCTTTATTTCCCCCCTCCCTTCACCCCAAAAACAAGCATGAAAATGGATTTTCAAATATTGCAATTCAGGAAGCGACAAGACTCCAATGAACCGCCGTTGGCTATTTCTGCTGGCACATGCCCCCGGGTTGAACGCCCCAAATAAAACCACTTACCGGCGAGCTTGCCGACACGACATGCATTACTTGCCTAGTTAGGCAAGGCTCGGGCCGGCGAGGGGGGGGGGAGAAAAAACATGAAGAAAATGCCTCTTTTACATCACTCTAAATATTTTCTTACAGGGAGCACACTCGTGACACGACAGATTCAAATGTAGCTAATAATCGTGTTTTTTTTGTTTTTTTACTCCCCCTTTAAAGAGGAATTTTCTCCCGAATGATATGGGAAGAATGAAATGAAGAACGTCCTTAGCGGCTAAAGTCAGCTCAGCAAATGGAAGAATGCGGCTTTGGAATTGGTTTTGCAATTTAAAAAAAAAAAAAAGTAATTTTGTTGTTGTTGTTGTTCGTTTGGGTTAGACGTTAGAATCAGAGGCGGACCCACACACATGAGAAATTGAATTGTGCATTAGAGTGAATAATGTTCACGTAAAGCAAAATTGTCAACAATTAGACCATAATAATGTCAAGGATAAATGTTCATAGGCCGGTGATCAAGGGACTCTCTTATTATTATTTAGGCATTTTTGTGTAGCGCTTACCTTACAGCTCTAAGTGTTTTACAATTATTAAAAATATGTAAACTATTTAAATTGCTAAAGCTAAATAAAAATGAAAAACCAGAGACTCTAGAATAGTAACTACGATGTGAAAAATGACTATAAAAACAGTAGCTAAAACATTAAAATGGCTATAAAAACAAGTGCACTTGGCACGTTTTGGCATATACTTAAATACAGGATCAACCCGAGACAGAAAACGAGGCAGGGCAAGGAGGGTGCATCACAGGTCATAGGCGGACCTAAACAGATGGGTTTTAAGGGACTTTTTGAAAGTGGACGAGGTTTCCCAATGACGGATGTGGAAGGGGAGCTGGTTCCAGGACGTGGGCCCATGGAAGTAGACGGAGCGTCTCCCTTCAGGTCCTCCGAAGTTTCCCTTGCCAGAATTCTCCGTTTGGCTGTCATCCACAGTATAGTAGTTTCATTGTAGCTTGGGCTATAGGTTAAGTTTGTAACTTGCAAATTGCAATTAGAACAGTGCTACAGTGCTACAAATATTTACACTTTTTTTCACGATCGTGGTAGATAATCCTCATAATCTGCCTAAGGCAAGAATATAATCTTTATAGTCTGTTTCAGGCAGGTAGATAATCATCATAATCTGTCTAAGGCAGTTAAATAATTCTGATAGCTTGTCATTTAGGTATATAATCCTCATAATTGGTTGCAGACAGTAATATATGGCTCATGATCTGTCTCAGACAATAAGATATGGCTCATGATCTGTCTCAGACAATAAGATATGGCTCATGATCTGTCTCAGACAATAAGATATGGCTCATGATCTGTCTCAGACAATAAGATATGGCTCATGATCTGTCTCAGACAATAAGATATGGCTCATGATCTGTCTCAGACAATAAGATATGGCTCATGATCTGTCTCAGACAATAAGATATGGCTCATGATCTGTCTCAGACAATAAGATATGGCTCATGATCTGTCTCAGACAATAAGATATGGCTCATGATCTGTCTCAGACAATAAGATATGGCTCATGATCTGTCTCAGACAATAAGATATGGCTCATGATCTGTCTCAGACAATAAGATATGGCTCATGATCTGTCTCAGACAATAAGATATGGCTCATGATCTGTCTCAGACAATAAGATATGGCTCATGATCTGTCTCAGACAATAAGATATGGCTCATGATCTGTCTCAGACAATAAGATATGGCTCATGATCTGTCTCAGACAATAAGATATGGCTCATGATCTGTCTCAGACAATAAGATATGGCTCATGATCTGTCTCAGACAATAAGATATGGCTCATGATCTGTCTCAGACAATAAGATATGGCTCATGATCTGTCTCAGACAATAAGATATGGCTCATGATCTGTCTCAGACAATAAGATATGGCTCATGATCTGTCTCAGACAATAAGATATGGCTCATGATCTGTCTCAGACAATAAGATATGGCTCATGATCTGTCTCAGACAATAAGATATGGCTCATGATCTGTCTCAGACAATAAGATATGGCTCATGATCTGTCTCAGACAATAAGATATGGCTCATGATCTGTCTCAGACAATAAGATATGGCTCATGATCTGTCTCAGACAATAAGATATGGCTCATGATCTGTCTCAGACAATAAGATATGGCTCATGATCTGTCTCAGGTGACCAGGATGATGTTCTTTTTTTTTAAATGCTGCCCCCCCCCTCACACACACACACACACAATTATTTCCATGCCTCACTTTCGTAAAGACGAAGGTGAAGGTCGATGCTGACATACTGTCAGATTTTAACTGGAGTAGATACTCTTCAAGCTGACGTCACACAATGGAAGAGTTCAACATTGATTTTTGCCCCTCCCATTTCTACCCCTTATGTTTTTGTTGTTTATTTTTGGTCGATGCGGCCCATGCTGGAGATAAAGATGCGGCACTACACTCAGTGTAAAAGATGCGGCACTACACTCAGTGTAGTCTACACGCAATGTGACGTCGCTACTTAAATAATTCCTGCGTTACGTCACACACGCAAATCAAATATGCATCCATTTCTTCCCAATGAGTGAACCATCTGCATTTTTATCCCCTGCCATCGCTCCCGTTGTTTGAGATTCCCTTGATCTATAAGCTGATGACAAAAAAAAAAAAAAAAAAAAAAAAAAAAAAA
>CAXITT010000370.1:13169-26029 GCA_964033795.1 Lymnaea stagnalis | reverse complement strand
GGCTTAAATGTTATATAGCAAAATAGGTCAAATACATTAATTACGTTTTCTAAGTTTGAAGTATGAGGCTTGTAAAGCTCCACCAGAGGGCGCCTTTGAGTTAAAGCTCTTTCTTTACTGATGAGAGGGGGGGGGGGACAAAAAAACCCTCTCCAAGGTGACGCCCATTATTACATTTCTATTCACCTTCACCCTCACCGAGTCTCCCCCCACCCCCCACAACTCCCCAATTCCACCCGAGACAAGCCAGCACTGTGGCAGCCACATGTCACGTGGTGGAGGTCTCCCCCATAACCACGTGGGACTCATTTGGGCCTCAAACCTCGACCCTCTGATATTTTTCCATGCGCTCGCTCTAATGTCGCCGCGACGAGATTGGTATGGGAAAATTGCTCGCTCGCCTCGGACTGTTTAGTCGGGATAGGGCTCACATGCGAAACCTACCCCCGATAATATGCTGCCGTTTGTTCATTTTGAGCAGACATGCGGATAGGAAACAGGCGGGCTGAGATTTGGAAGCCGAGGCGGATGTGACGATTTTCGGTGTCGGTAGGAGCTGGTGATCGGCAGAGGAAATGCCAAGAAATATTCCAATCATTTGTGATGGCTGCTTGTTGTTTCTGACGAGTGGGACGGCAGTGGGACGGCGGTGGGACGGGTGGGGTTTATGGTTAACGGTGGCTTCTGGGCCGCGGGGTCGTGTGGACTCCCTGGGGGGGGGGGGGAGAGGGATTTTTTGTCAATGTAAAGACATTTATTTTTAATATCGTAGAAACCAAAAGGTAAAAATACTCGATGAAATGCCGACACTTATATTTTATAATAGAAACAAAAATATGTCTGGTGTTGTCTGGGTACACTCACCCTGGTGTGCTCTGGGTACACTCACACTGGTGTGGTCTGGGTACACTTACACTGGTGTGGGCTGGGTACACTCACACTGGTGTGGTCTGGGTACACTTACACTGGTTGGTCTGGGTATACTTACACTGGTGTGGTCTGGGTATACTTACACTGGTGTGGTGTGGGTATACTTACACTGGTGTGGTGTGGGTATACTTACACTGGTGTGGTCTGGGTACACTTACACTGGTGTGGTCTGAGTATACTTACACTGATGTGGTCTGGGTATACTTACACTGGTGTGGTCTGGGTATGCTTACACTGGTGTGGTCTGGGTATACTTACACTGGTGTGGTCCGCCCATCGCCGAAGTTGCTATTTTCCATGTACTATGCGATGCATATCCCTCACCGTGGCTCTGTTGTCCCAAAACATAGCAGCATGCCAACGTGGTGGGATACCTGAGGAAGGGGTGGGTCTACAGTGTAGTGCAGGGAATGTGCCTGGAGGCGGGGGACAGAGGTTCTTAAACCATTAAATTCAACCTAATGCCCGATGAAGACAGATTATAAGGATTTTAATTTCAATCGTAGTCATCAATACTTCCTGAACACCTCCAATTAAAAAAGAAAAAAATCAAATTGTCCTCTAACTGTGTCAAAATTATGATTCTCTCGTCTATGCACCAAGGCAAAAAATGGAGTTTGCAGAAATCCTGGTGCGTCTGTGAAAGGATGGCCATTGGCTAATCACACGCAAAGTAGGTTGAAATTAGTCGGTGCACTAAATCTTTTTGCTGTTATGGTTGATCACATATTCAGGCTATGAGATTATACCAACATCCCGGGTCAGCTGGCGTTTCCATTAAATAAACAAGTATCGCTGCAAATAGGTGAGGCCAAGAGACTACGCAAAACTTAAATATCCCTTTCATTTCTATTAGTAGCAAATTGGCAATAAAATTAAAGATATCTATTGTCAATGGACTGCGGTCATTTTATAGCACTGACAAAGATGTTGCCCCTCTGAACGCATATTTATGTGTTAATACTTTGTGATAACCGTCATGCGTGGGAACGAAATCAGGGGAGAGTTTGAAATTTGAAGAAAAAGAAAATTGACAAACGTTGTGAATTTTTGGTGGTGGTGATGTCAGTTGGAGCTAGATAAGGCGCTAAGTGAACTTTGGGGGGGGGGGGGGNGAGTCTCCCCCCACCCCCCACAACTCCCCAATTCCACCCGAGACAAGCCAGCACTGTGGCAGCCACATGTCACGTGGTGGAGGTCTCCCCCATAACCACGTGGGACTCATTTGGGCCTCAAACCTCGACCCTCTGATATTTTTCCATGCGCTCGCTCTAATGTCGCCGCGACGAGATTGGTATGGGAAAATTGCTCGCTCGCCTCGGACTGTTTAGTCGGGATAGGGCTCACATGCGAAACCTACCCCCGATAATATGCTGCCGTTTGTTCATTTTGAGCAGACATGCGGATAGGAAACAGGCGGGCTGAGATTTGGAAGCCGAGGCGGATGTGACGATTTTCGGTGTCGGTAGGAGCTGGTGATCGGCAGAGGAAATGCCAAGAAATATTCCAATCATTTGTGATGGCTGCTTGTTGTTTCTGACGAGTGGGACGGCAGTGGGACGGCGGTGGGACGGGTGGGGTTTATGGTTAACGGTGGCTTCTGGGCTGCGGGGTCGTGTGGACTCCCTGGGGGGGGGGGAGAGGGATTTTTTGTCAATGTAAAGACATTTATTTTTAATATCGTAGAAACCAAAAGGTAAAAATACTCGATGAAATGCCGACACTTATATTTTATAATAGAAACCATAATATGTCCATAAAATTATGATGATTTGTTATTATTATTATTAGTATTTTTTAAACAAGAAAAAATCATGTTCGATGAAATCTTTATAGCAATACGCGTCTTATGTCAGTGGACGCTTCAAAAACATTATACGTTTTTTTTAACAAATAATCTCTAACACAAAAACCACAACAACAACAAAAATGTAATTTGCGATGGGGGGGGGGGGGGGGGGGGGGGTCCAATAGTTTTAATTGATTTACGACCACATTTTTAAGTAGAGGGTTTAAAGGTTGACAGAATATGACCATCTTCTGGACTCATTAACACATATTAAAGATATTGCGTCAAATTTAGCGTTCTAAGACAGGGCAATAATCAGGGAGTAGGAAATGGCTCTTAGCAGATATTTTGGCAAACTCCGCGCAGAATGCCCCATTTCCTGGTCTGTTGTTTTACCTCGACGCCTCCTACCGGATGTGCTGGCAACTGCCATTTTTGTGAAGTAGCTCTGTTTGAGTGGTGGGGTCTATTGAAGACTTATTAGAAGCTTTGCTTGATCTCTGGGGGATGGGGGGAGGGGGGAGAGGGAGAGGGTGTGGGTAAGGGGGTGAAGTGGGCCTGGGGTGGGGTGGATTGGCGTGGATTTAGTCCATTTGGCGGGCTCACAAAGTTGTCAGATTAACTGTGTTCACTGATTGATATTGCGAGTTTTAAAAAAAAAATGTGAGCAATAAAAGAAACAATGGACTCTATTTGACCAGAAGTCATAATTATAAGGATGCGATATGAAAATTTCATTATAAAATTTAAATGTTAGTTCGTCCGTCGAAATCGATCATCTTGACCAGTTTATTGATCGCACTCCTGCTGGCACTTATTCTGCCTGTGGGTGCGCAGATGGCTCATGAGGCCGATTCTGTAACGAAATTTTCTTTCGCAGGTGGTGCAAAGAGTCATGGGACCTGATGGGACCTGATGGGACCTGATGGGACCTGATGGGACCGGGTGCGGGAATAACCCGGGCGTTTCTGGAGTTTTCTTCTTTTTTTTTTGCGTGAGTGCTCTGCATCAGCTGTTCTGCTGCATGGAGTATTGCATGGGGAGAAGCGTCATGAGTCCAGATCTTTCACCGACAGATCCCGCGAGTCATGGCTTAAAACGATTTCAGTGACTCTTTTAGAAACATGTTCGTCTGTCCACCAGCAAACCGCATGCCCCTTCATGCGGTTTTCGATGACACGGGTTTGTCTCACGCTGCCTTGTGTTGTTGTTGGTCCTCGCGAAGATGGATTCGACTTGAGCAGTCGTCTTGAGTAGTCGTCTTGAGCAGTCGTCTTGAGTTTGTCGTCTTGAGCAGTCGTCTTGAGTAGTCGTCTTGAGTAGTCGTGTTGAGTAGTCGTCTTGAGTAATTGTCTTGAGTAGTCGTCTTGAGTAATTGTCTTGAGTAGTCGTCTTGAGTAGTCGCCTTGAGCAGTCGTCTTGAGCAGTCGTCTTGAGTGGTCGTCTTGAGTAGTCGTCTTGAGTAGTCGTCTTGAGTAGTCGCCTTGAGTAGTCGTCTTGAGTAGTCGTCTTGAGTAGTCGTGTTGAGTAGTCGTCTTGAGTAGTCGTCTTGAGTAGTCGTGTTGAGTAGTCGTCTTGAGTAGTCGTGTTGAGTAGTCGTCTTGAGTAGTCGTCTTGAGTAGTCGTGTTGAGTAATGCCGTACTTTGTTTAAAGAGTAGTGAGAGTTGCTTAGTGCGTCAGCCTCACTCTCTCGACTGTCGCAGGAGTTGTCGGGATTTTCACTGTGTCAGGCCGCCTACGAGCCTCAATCAACAACGAAGTTAATATAGAGGATTTAAAATAAGCTCCAGTGTGTATAGTAATGTCAGTAGTGTCAATAGTGTCAATAAAGACAATTAGTGTCAACAGCGTGAGGAGTGTCAATTTAGTCAATTGTGTCATAAGTCTCATTTGTCGTAGGTCATTTGTACCTAGTTTCTGTATTACTAAAAATAAAACTCAGTTCCGACTCCAACCTCCCTCACACACACACACTTGGCGACACGACCCTTCACACCCCCACACACACTCGGCGACACTACCCTCTACACCCCCACACACACTTACTCCGTTACACTACCCTCCACACTGCCACGCACACTTACTCCGTTACACTACTCTCCACACCACCACCACACACACTTACTCCGTTACACTACCCTCCACACCGCCACACACTTACACCGCGACACTACCCCCCACTACCCCACACAGACCTCAGCTCACTAAACACTACATCCAATACACATCCATTTAACTTCGCCTACCATGTTATGTCTTAACAGCGTTTATCCCACTGCTACCAAGTTCCACCAACGCTTTTACCAGACATATCAACTTCGTCTTGGAGAATCATCTCCCTTATCATATCCTCTCTTACCTTATACTCTCATAAGGTCAACAGTTGAATAACATAATAATGTTCTAGTATACAGCTGACCTCAGGTGCGAAATAGCGTCATTGTGGATGGGGCTGAAATGATTTGTTGAGTTTGCGCACCGTTTACTCACACTGTCTAAACCAGCAAAGACAGACCGTATTTTCTTATCATTACGTAAAGACACCCCAGGCAACCCATTTCAACCACGTGACCATAACATTCTGAGGTCAGGGGTAAACCCGCCGACCGCCTGACCTTAACTCCAGGTATATTTACAGATCATAATGCAGGGTTCGACAGGTGAGTTACCACAACACCCACCGCTCAATACCGGATCATTAACCCGTTGGACCGGTTTGTGTTTGTAGAAGCGTGCGGGCCGCGGACACCCACAAAAACTGAGGTTGTATACCTGAAAACAACTCATCCGTAACGCTAATAAATAACATACCTGTTACCTCGACGACATCGGATCCTCAGGTAATCGACGGCGTTTCTATTGGTGTCGTGTTCGATTCGTCGCCTCGCGTTCGACAGTTTTCGTGTTGGAAGCATAACAATTTAATGAGATTCTCAAATGTCTAAAACATTTCATTCTAAATGTTTATAAAATCCTCAGTGTTGTAGTTGGATTGTGGCGTGCCAGAAGCGGTGAGATGTCGGGAATTGTGAAGGGTTTGTGAAGTGCTGTTTGTGATAGATGTTTTCCTGAGATTGTGTTGGGGTGGAAGAAGCGCGTCACGGGCCATGGGAAATGCCTGGGTCCGGGTTATCCACGCTCGTGTTTTTCCTGATATGGGCTGTACACATCCATATATATAATTCTCCAGCAACAGGCCAAACACCACCACGCAGGCTATATACAGATACGCCAGAGCGTGGTTAAATAATGAGTCCACTAGCGCGCAAAATATAATTCCCGATAACTACGCTAAATGATATTATATATTTTTCTTTAATAACGCAATTCCGTTTGGTGCGTAATATTTTCTTTTCGGAAATGAAATCGTCTCAATTTAAATATTGTGTAAACAAAATTTCGGTTTAAAAGTGGTTGGGGCATGAGAATATTAATAGAGTTCATGAGCAATTCTGCGACGTTATGCTACGTCACGGGTCGACTAGTTTTAAAAAAAAATCTTGATTTTGTATTGCGTCTAGGTCGGTCGTTTGATGAAAAGTTTTCATTGATGCACACCAAAAATGAACGCCTTTCCTGTGCGTGGTGCGTAAGTGCAGCTTTCCCGATTACATGAGAACATTGTGTTGGGTGTGTTGAGAGTAAGATAGTACTGCACGTGACGTGAGAGCATTGTGGTGAATGTTAATTTACTTTACTTCAGAATAACTGACTAATTATTCCTATTCAAAAAAAAATAGCCAGATTTGTAGCGAATGGAAATTAAAATTGACCACACTGTATTTAAATCATAGCACACGACTAAAATGAGCCAGAATGATCAATACATTGATCATGGGCCTTTCATAGGGAAGAAGAAATCAAATGAGATTAACCCCCATTGATGGCGACGCCTCTGTTAGTTATTCAATAATCATGTCATGAAACAAGGTCCAATGAAATGAACGCTAAAAGTTCTCACAAGAAGCAATCATTTAAAAACAAATTGTGATTTCCCGTATTAGAACCACTATCCGTAACAATGTCCATTCTCAAGAACCTAAGATATCAAGTTAATTTTAAATCTCAACATTTTAAATGTAAAGCGATTTAATATAATCTATATATAAATATTAAAAATATATATATTTATTTATTTTTTCGTTGATAAATTGAAATCAATAATGTTATTGAGTTGAATTTTTAAATTATTTTTTAAATAAACGTTCTCCTCTTCTACTATTTCTTGATCTCTGGTTTGTCTTTTAAGTCCAAATAAGTTGATTTCGTTTTATTAATCTCTGCGTGAGTCTTTTAATCTTGTATGTGTGTATGTGTTGTTCAATGATATTACACAAAAACTTTGTCTGTGTGGGTCACTTTCTATTGGTATATTTGAGCGTCAGTAGCCCCTTATTTCATGATTCTCAAGCTGTTGTATAAGGCTTGCCACACAAATTAACACGACCATTTCATCTTTTTTTTTTTTTTCTTTCTTTGCTGGTCTAGGAATTCAAGGACAACAGTTCCCTAGGCACAACCCATGCGATCGGACGCCCGCCTACTTCTACGGCTCCGCCCCCGGGATGACGTCGTCCATGCAACCCACGTCATACTACGACAAGTGCTAGTCACCGATCAGCGTGTGACGCCTGACGGTGTGACGTAATCCTACTCACCCTCTCCATCGCGTGTGACGTCCTTGTGTCGCGCTGACTGGTCGCCATGCAACGTTATGAAAACATTCGGCTCTACGACTAACTAAAGGAAACCCTGGGATCACAAGATGCGATCAAAGACATCACATTCTGCTGAGTGTCATGCTTCGTGGGGAAAAGAAGATTTAAATGAATACATTAACCAACGTATTATATTTTCTGAGACTGACATGCCTATGTTCTAGCCACCAGTGATGTTTGACATTGAAATCGGATGTTCTAACGGCATTTCATGACTGACATGCCTATGTTCTAGTTACCAGTGAAGATTGACATTGATAGCGTATGTTCTAGCAACCAGTGATGACGTTATGGTCAATTGAACCACGGCCAAGCTACAGGGACAATGCGTTCTTCATTCAAACATTTCTTCGTTCAAAGACACCTGATTTGTCATGACAGCACAGGTAAACCGCTTGAGGTTGGCATGTCAAAAGGTTGGGGGGAAAAAAAACACACACAACCTAACTCAACATACCTTCCCCCATGCCAACTCAAAAAAAAGAAGACGACGTGCTTCTTGTCAAAGTCAAACTTGTCCGAAGTGTACAAGAGGACAACTCAGTGACCAACCGAGGGTACAACGATGTACCCACCCAACCACACAAGACTGAACACTACGATACACTTAATTTTCATGATTTGCATTGTCCAGTGTCACTTGAAATCACTTGGCGTGCCATCAATGCCACGCGTGTCAATGATTCGCATAGCGGTATATAGTCCTAGAGCTTATCGGATTTGAAAAAAAAAAAAGGGGGGGGGGAGTGAGGGGAAAAAACTATATTAGTGATGCACGGCCTGGAATGTGTTCATTTCGTTGGTGTTTTCAAACATGACCTAGATGTACGACTTGTATATGTGTGTTTGTTTATTCACATACTGCGTTAGAAGGATTCTATTTTTGATATGAACATATTTAAAAGAAAAATCGTATGGTGTTAGGACTTCTAAGGAATTATACTTTATTATTTTATTACATAGATGAGTGTCTGTGTTATTCATTAGCATGTTAAAATGCATGTGTGTGTTGATTGGTGTTAACACTGCAAATGTTACAGTGCTGAAAAGAAGTGGGTGGGGGGGGGAGGAATAGATTGTTACAACAATGTCCATCAACACTCAATGGGACGCAAGGCGGAAAATGATGTTAACAAAATTATATGATGTCGTATTGTTAACAATATTACGTGATGTCATAATGTTAAAACTATTGCGTGATGTCGTCATGTTAACAATATAGTGTGACGTCATAATGTTAGCAATATTACGTAATCTCATAATGTTCACAAAATCATGTGATGTCATAATGTTAACAATATCATGTGATGTCATGATGTTAATAAATTACGTAATGTCATAATATGTCAAAATCTTACTTTGATGTTCCAGTTTGAGAAGCACTCTGACTTCGTTGCTTTACTAAAATTGTGCAAATTTATTCATACGTATTCAAAAATATATGCAAATCCTTTCATGTTTGTATAGTATTTATTCTACGACTATGCAAAATCTCTCTGTTTTGTTCTTAAAAAATATGTTTTGTTCACTACTTCAACTATGCAACGTGAAGCTGCTTTTTAAAAAAACAATATGTGCAAAAATATTATACAAAAGGTCTTTTTATGCCTGGACATGTTGGCTTTATTATATTTTAACTATTTAAACAAAATTATCCAGCATATTTGTGGATACTTCATGTTTATATATAACAGATGTGTCTTGTAACATAGCCTTATATAAATATAACATGCTTAATCACGTGGACTTGGTTGGTTGGCCTTTTCATGATATTTAAATTTTTTAATTTAAAAATTTTTTTTTTTTTAATTTTTTTTGCCATTAAAAATATTGTTGTTGGTTTTTTGTTTTTTTTTTCTTCTTGAAAGCTCTGATTATATTTTGACAATAAATTGTACCCATTAGATTCGCAATGGACGCATTATTGTGTTTTGGTTTTTATTAAAAAAAATGAACTGTATAATGCAAAATCTGCTGTTGGCCACAGCTGCTGTTTTTAATGAGATCACGCAGCGACAGCTGTATTACTACGCCGGATCACGCAGGCCTGGCTGTTGTTTGAAGTGGGATCACGCAGCCACAGCTGTTGTTTCAAGTGGGATCACGCAGCCATAATGATTGTTTAAATTTGGATCACGCAGCCACAGCTGTTGTTTGAAGTGGGATCACACGGCCACAGCTGTAGTTTGAAGTGGGATCACACGGCCACAGCTATTGTTTGAAGTAGGATCACACAGCCACAGCTGTTGTTTTAAGTGTCATCACACAGTCACAGCTGTTGTTTTAAGTGTCATCACACAGCCACAGCTGTTGTTTTAAGTGTCATCACACAGCTACAGCTGTTGTTTTAGGTGTCATCACACAGCCACAGCTGTTGTTTTAAGTGTCATCACACAGCCACAGCTGTTGTTTTAGGTGTCATCACACAGCCACAGCTGTTGTTTTAAGTGTCATCACACAGCCACAGTTGCTGTTTTAGGTGTCATCACATAGCCACAGCTGTTGTTTTAAGTGTCATCACACAGCTACAGCTGTTGTTTTAAGTGTCATCACACAGCTTTGACTGAGCAGTGTGAGAAGAATGTTGGGTGTTGATAGTGGATAATTTCTAAGTGTGCGAATACAAATGAATCAATGGTTAATATTGCTGCATGTAATTCTAAGAAATAACGCATTGCTTCCTTTAAAAAAAAAAAACAAAAAAAAACAAACATGGGCATTGTTTGCTTACGTACTGGGATATTGGCATGGGTTGCCTTAATTAGAGCTCTATATTTTTTGGAAAGGCAGATAATTGCAAGAACAATATGTATAATATATATACATATATATATATACATATATATANTGTGATGTGTCTATATACATATATGTATATATATATATATATATATATATATATATACATATATGTATATAGACACATCACACAAGAGCTACGTCGTCGAAGGAAAGAGAAATTAGACTTATATGAAGTCCCAGACGGCTAGACGATCCTATTCTTGACAGATAAAGATATTTTAGAAAGGTAAAGTCACGGATTCATCTGACTGATGACTTTGAGCTCTAACGACATTAAAGCGCTAGGAAGAGACGTTTTCATAGAAGTCATTTTCTAGGCTTACCATTATTATCCAGGATCGTTAGTATGAAAAAATTGGCCTTCATTTTAGCTCGGTGCACGAAAATTCATGTATGATTTAAAGAGCTGAAAATCAATGAGAAATTCAACTTTGATAAGTTAGGAAGTAGGAGCAGTAGACCTTTCATTGCTAGATAAACTATAAAGGCTGGCATTTTATGCATATGTGGTAATACCATCCAAGGGGTACTCGGGGTTCATTAAAACTCGTTAATATTCGAATTATAATTTCAATATTTCACGCAGACCATTCGGTTTTATTGCCTGATAACATGGATAGTATAGATAGTATGGATAGTATAGATAGTATAGATAGTATGGACACGTTTAGTCTATGATATCGATGACTGAAGTCTTAGAAGAATAGCATTCTTTTGTAGTTCTAATTATTCCTATCTGTGACGCTTGGGTGGATAACAGTTGTTGGTGCTATCAGCACAGCCATATTATCTATGAATAGACTTTTAATATATAATGATATGCCCGGTCAATAGATAGAGATAGTTCATTATAGTAGACCCGGTCCATAGATAGTGATAGTTGAATGTGATAGGCCCGGTCCATAGATAGGGATAGTTAAATGTGATAGGCCCGGTCCATAGATAGTGATAGTTGAATGTGATAGGCCCGGTCCATAGATAGTGATAGTTGAATGTGATAGGCCCGGTCCATAGATAGGGATAGTTGAATGTGATAGGCCCGGTCCATAGATAGGGATAGTTGAATGTGATAGGCCCGGTCCATAGATAGGGATAGTTGAATGTAATAGGCCCGGTCCATAGATAGGGATAGTTGAATGTGATAGGCCCGGTCCATAGATAGGGATAGTTGAATGTGATAGGCCCGGTCCATAGATAGTGATAGTTGAATGTGATAGGCCCGGTCCATAGATAGTGATAGTTGAATGTGATAGGCCCGGTCCATAGATAGTGATAGTTGAATGTGATAGGCCCCGGTCCATAGATAGTGATAGATGAATGTGATAGGCCTGGTCCATAGATAGTGATAGTTGAATGTGATAGGCCCGGTCCATAGATAGTGATAGTTGAATGTGATAGGCCCGGTCTATAGATAGTGATAGTTGAATGTGATAGGCCTGGTCCATAGATAGTGATAGATGAATGTGATAGGCCCGGTCCATAGATAGTGATAGTTAAAAGAGATAGGCCCGGTCCATAGATAGTGATACTTGAATGTGATAGGACCGGCCCATAGATAGTGATAGTTGAATTTGATAGGCCCGGTCCATAGATAGTGATATTTGAATGTGATAGATCCCGTCCATAGATAGTGATAGTTGAATGTGATAGGCCCGGTCCATAGATAGTGATAGTTGAATGTGATAGGCCCTTTCCATAGATAGTGATAGTTGAATGTGATAGGCCCGGTCCATAGATAGTGATTGTTGAATGTGATAGGCCGGGTCCATAGATAGTGATCGTTGAATGTGATTGGCCGGGTCCATAGATAGTGATCGTTGAATGTGATAGATCCGGTCCATAGATAGTGATAGTTGAATGTGATAGATCCGGTCCATAGATAGTGATAGTTGAATGTGATAGCCCGGTCCATAGACAGTGATAGTTGAATGTGATAGGCCCGGTCCATAGATAGTAATAGTTGAATGTGATAGGCCCGGTCCATAGATAGTGATAGTTGAATGTGATAGGCCCGGTCCATAGATAGTGATCGTTGAATGTGATGGGCCCGGTCCATAGATAGTGATAGTTGAATGTGATGGGCCCGGTCCATAGATAGTGATAGTTGAATGTGATGGGCCCGGTCCATAGATAGTGATAGTTGAATGTGATAGGCCCGGTCCATGGATAGTGATAGTTGAATGTGATAGGCCCGGTCCATAGATAGTGATAGTTGAATGTGATGGGCCCGGTCCATAGATAGTGATAGTTGAATGTGATAGGCCCGGTCCATGGATAGTGATAGTTGAATGTGATAGGCCCGGTAAATAGATAGTGATAGTTGAATGTGATAGGCCCGGTCCATAGATAGTGATAGTTGAATGTGATAGGCCCGGTCCATAGATAGTGATAGATGAATGTGATAGGCCCGGTCCATAGATAGTGATAGTTGAATGTGATAGGACTTGCCCATAGATAGTGATAGTTGAATGTGATAGGCCCGGTCCATAGATAGTGATCGTTGAATGTGATAGGCCCGGTCCATAGATAGTGATAGTTGAATGTGATAGGCCCGGTCCATAGATAGTGATAGTTGAATGTGATAGTCCCGGTCCATAGATAGCGAAAGTTGCATGTGATA
>CAXITT010000369.1:762286-782248 GCA_964033795.1 Lymnaea stagnalis | reverse complement strand
CAAAAGGAAAAAAAAAAAGGGGGGGGGGGGGGGGTTAGCACGGTCATTTCTTCAGTTTGAATACAAAATAATTGATATATTTAACATTAAAAAAAAAGAAAACTTCCAAACATAATACGAAAAGGACTCTGATTAATGGCCAACAGATAAAGTAACATGCGTCAGAGAAATGGAGAAGCAAAAGCGTATTGTTCACGATCTGTTTTTAGGACTAGAATTTTATAGTTGTCATAAACAGCCTGTCACTTCCCTTCGCAAACAGCCGGTCATTTCCCTTCACAAACAGCCTGTCATTTTCCTTCGCAAACAGCCTGTCATTTCCCTTCGCAAACAGCCTGTCATTTCCCTTCACAAACAGCCTGTCATTTCCCTTCACAAACAGCCTGTCATTTCCCTTCGCAAACAGCCTGTAATTTCCCTTCACAAACAGTCTGTCATTTCCCTTCACAAACAGCCTGTCATTTCAATACATAAACATCCTTCCTTTTCCCGCCATAAACAGCCTGTCATTTTTTACATAAACAGACTTTTTTTTCAATTTATTAAAAGCTTATCATTTCACTACATAAACAGCAGCCCATTATTTCCCTACATAAAGAGTCCGTTATTTCCCAAACTAAACGACCTATTATTTCACTGCATAAAAGAAATGCCATTTTCGTACATAAACAGTTTGTAATTTCACAACAAAACATAACTATCATTTCCATAAATAAACCGACTGTCATTTTCCTACATAAACAGCCTGTCATTTTCCTACATAAACAGCCTGTCATTTTCCTACATAAACAGCCTGTCATTTTCCTAAATAAACAGCATGTTATTTCCTTACATAAAAAGCCCGTCAAGTCCATATACAAACAGCACATTTCCCTACATAAACCTCCAGTCATTTCCCTGCATCCTGTCTCAATACCACTGTTATAGCTAGTCTTGACCTTCTTTTACTTCAACGTTATGTTGAAGCGTCCACCACCCTACCTCTCATTTTGTGTTATATACATTTATTGACGCCTTCCTTTGGGCTCCCAATTAAATAGTAACGTTCTACCACACCCACAACTCTCTTGATTGAGAAAAGGCCGTTTACATTCTAATTTGTTGTAAAGAATGCTATCAGGTGACGCCATTTCTAGAATTTCTTCTGGGGGCTTGCAACTTTCTCCCTTTAAATAAGCCGGCAGCTTTCCTCCAGGAGAGATTTTCTTTTCTTTCCCTAGATTTCCTCCACATTTACAAGACCTGCGCTATACTCACACGCTTGCGATGTTGTAAAATGTTTGTTTCTGACTTGGACAGCTTTTCTGTCGAAGGCTTTTAGGCATAAGGTTCACTTTCTGCTATTTCCATTCTTCATGTTTTACTCTACCCTTTGTTAATATCGTATTGCCTCAAGCCCAAAGCCGCCATTCAGAATTTCGAAAAAAAATTATAGTAGCCTTACAAAGATTTGAGTCTTTCTGTTTATGTATTTTAATATTTGTATCTGTCGAGGAGTATACTTTTTTCACTTGCAGTGCAGTGCTGAAAGTTAATATACATTTTTTTTTTACATTTCTGTCTATTTGGTTTTGTATTTTTATATTAATACAATAGTATATTTAGTTTTAGCATTGTTAATATCACTAGCTTTGGTATCGTTTTATCCTTCGAATACTGGTTGTCAGTCCTTTGTTACGATTTTTTTCAATAAACAAACCAAATCTTAAACACGTTAAATATACAACACCATATAAGGACACGTAACTCCACCATGACCCTCTCATTGGTACACAACATTACCCCCATTAACCTTTATACCCAACATTACCCCCACTTACCTTTATACCCAACATTACCCCCATCCGCTTGCTTACCCAATAAGGAATATCACCCCCCCCCCCTTTTTTTTATACCACCTATTTCTCACACTATAATAACATACCTTTACCACACCACTATTCTCTACATAGCACGTCACTTTGATACGCCCCCTCCCTCTCTCCAAACAAGCCCCCCTCCTGCCCCCGCACTCACCTGTAGTGTATATCCGTGGACTGCATGTCTTCCGAACCTTTGATCCAGCCCTTGACGTAGATGTCAGACATTTTCTCTCCGGTGAAGAACGCGTCATCCTCCAGGACTACGTCATCAGTGTTCCAGATGATGCACCTCAGTTCGTAGCTGGAAATATATATAAGAATGAGCTACAGTCTCATAACGCCAAAAGGGAGATATGATTTAAGTACATTCGGATTCCTAAAAACAATCATAGTTATTTTCTATTATTTTACGGAAATCGAATAAATTTAAATGCTCAAAAAAATATTTTAAATCAGCTTTTATTTTTAGTAAAAGTTTAAGTATTATTATAAATTACAAATACATTTAAAGTATCAACTAAGGAACTATTTTAAGCATTTTATATGTGTTTAAAAGTTATGAAAAAAAAATGAAAAATCATGATCAAAGAATTACACAGTAATCACATTTATCGGGACAAACCAAAACATCAGTCGTTTAGTGCGTCTTTTAGTGCGTTGTTAATATTGCGAATTAAAATTAAAATTAATTTGTTCTAAATAATCACGCAAATGACGTCATAGCGCGAAAAGCTTATTTCTCCAATACTCTTAGGTTTCTTTAAATTTAATAACCGCGCGTGACAAAACTGATAAAGTATTTTCCCTTCTTAAAAGTAAAATTAATAAATACAATTGATTGCTTTTAAATTGTTAATAAAATACACACACATTTCAGCTGTGTATATTAACATAAACAAGTTTTGACTTTTTTTATTCCAAAAATATACAGTTATTAGAATTATAACGTAATAAAAAACGAACCTTTAAATTAATTCTAATAATAAAATGCGGTTTAAGTCAAACAGTGCAGCCCAACTCCATAGGCAAAAAGCATTGAATAATCAACTTATAACTAAAACAAAAAGGAACGAACCATGTGAAGTGCAAATTATTTTAGTTTGGGTATGGAAGGGACTATATTAACTATAAAATTCTGTCCATGGCGTACAGCTGCGTAGATGGCTCAGCACAGAATATCTCAAGGAACAGATTTATAAACATTTACCTCTGAAGAGCCTGCGGTCTTCAACACAGTACTTAATGAGTGTTCCTAGAGTGGACGAACACAGAAAAAAGTCTTACGGAGTGCGCTCTTTTGAAGCGATAGCGCCACAATTATGGAATAGTTTGCCTCAATCTTTGAGGGGAATTGTAAATGATAAAAAATCATTTAAGAAACAATTTAAAACTTTTTTGTTTCAATAGATTTCGGAGGACCAGAGTGCAGTGAGCATAAAGGTGGCAGGGATACCAGCGTGATATAAATATCAAATCAACTCAAATAATCCGGTAGCAGATTGTTCTTAATTTATTTAAATCTGGGTGGGGGAGGGGTTGGTACTTTGCCCCAGGCAGCACAAGATACGTCTCAAAATAAAGGAATGAATTTAATAAATAATTAACCTTCTTGGGGACATACATTTCGGAGGTAGAAAATAGGATGTGTACAGTTTCACGTGGATGACAATATATTTAAATCCTATGGTATTACATTTGGGAAAAAAGAGATGTTACATTCTCTTTTTACAAACATGGGTATGTTCATTTTGCACAAGTCTGCACAAGAGATGTCTCAAAATAAAGGAATGATTTTGATAAATAATTAAATTTCTTGGGTATATACTTGTCGGAGGTAGGAAATAAGATGTGTACATTTTTACGTGGATGACAATATACTTAACTCCTATGGTATTACATTTGTGAAAAAAGAGATGATACATTCTCTTTTTACAAATATGCGAATGTTTACCAATTAAGAAGATCAATGGCGTTACAAATATTGAGAACATTTATTTAAGTTTACCCATGAATATCAAAATCAAATCAATTTACATGCTTGAAAAATTAATTTTGAAAAATGGAGATGGGTTAATATTTATTTTTAAAAAATTAAAATATAATTTAGTTTTTACTTTGCAAAAAGTAAAGAGATTTGTATTTTATCAGATTAACCATTTAAATTATAAATTTAAAAAAAACAAACAAACACTCACATCTGTTATATATAGACGTGAAAAACGGTTGCGCGATTCTTCTTTAGAATTCTTTGTTTAACGATTTTCTGATAATATATTATAATTTTTTAAAACAAGGCCAAAATGTGTTTAAATTTTTGCTGAAGATATCAATATATATCGAATTCTTATAATATAAAATATTTTTATATCATCTATAGATTTTTGGTGTAAATTTAAGGCAAGTTTTTTAAACAATTTTTAGATAAAAAAAATTGTAATTCAAGGGCACGAAAAGGGGTAGGTCTAAAGTATTTCTCTAACGTAGTAATTTTCCCCCAATTAACTTCTTTAGTGACAAAAGTGATATAATTAGTAATAATTGAGACTGTGTAATTTAAGGTCATGTTTAGAAGGCGAAAAAGTAGTTTAGGAGTAGGGTAGTCCTATAATATATAGCAGATAGATACTTCTCAAAACGTAATGATGGTAGAAACGTAAGTATCATTACATTTTTAAAGTTATGAATTGTGAAGAATTTTTGCAATAGCAGTTAGAAATTATCGCAAAGCATCTACCATTACTATCCCGATAACATCGGGTCATTTATTCTAGTACTTTAAATAACAAGCTAGGAGATGCAGATGATGCACACCAGCTCGTAGCTGGGAATAGTTTAAATAATAAGCTAGGAGATGTGATCACTTTTGGTTTGGATGATATGATCCATGTTTTGTGATGGATAAATCTGTAGGAGTATTCCCGTACAGCTGTTCACTCGCAACCAAGACCAAAAGTATATTTTTTTTCATAAAAGTACCCTGTATAATTTGTATTACCCTGCACTACTTTCTGCACACATTCTTGCACCAGAGTACCCAAGACTTTTGATTTAATTCGACGATAATAATTTTTTCGAAATTTGTGATGTTTATTTATGTGTTTGGATTTGTATCCAATCTCTCCCTCTCCCCTCTCTCGTTCATACTTTTTATCTCTACTTCCTCTCTCGATGTATGCCCCTCTGTGTTACAGATAGTGTGCATAATAGTCCGTCACGAAAACAATCATTAGAATATATTCGATTATAAAGGTTTTGTGGTTCCCCGGAAAATGAATTAGATAATGGTGTCCTTAACTTTGATGTAGATTTGTTTTTTTAAATGAGATACCTTGAATCTTTTAATACCAAAGCTAAATATTTCACATTTTAATAACCGACCAGGCACCCGCGGAGTTTTTCGACCTACCTCTTGGGTTTTCTGGGTGAGATGTCCACTGGTGGACCTGGGGCCGGCATGTCCATGGGGAACATGTCCACAAACATCTCCAACTTTCCCTGCGGGGGAGAGAAGAATGAGATGTCATCATAATACAACAGCATTGTGGCGTACAGGTGCAGGATCATTAGTCACTAGCAGTAAACCGCAAAAAAATGGTGGCCGCAATGCCTTAACTATCCATTTATACTAAAGTCACTGAACAAGACATGCACTCAAGTAACGCACTTTATAACAATCAAAATTGATACTTACTTATACCTGATTGGAATTTTATTTTGCGCGCCTATTGAACACAGAGTTCAAGCCACACATTCGTAAAAACATACATACCGAGAGAATTAAATTTTTGTGATGGATTAATCTGTAGGGTTATTCCGTACAGCCGTTCGCCCCAAACCTTGCCCAAAACACAATTTTTCATACAGGTACCTTATGTGATATTTCTTTATCCTGTACTACGTTCTACATACTTTCTTGCTCCATAGTACCGTAGCCTATTAAGACTCTCTTGTATCAGTCGACACTTGGTGTGTTGTACCCTTGTCTACCAATGCCACATCGTCTAGAACACCCGCACCATCTACCAATGCCACGTCGTCTAGAACACCCGCACCATCTACCAATGCCACGTCGTCTAGAACACCCGCACCATCTACCAATGCCACGTCGTCTAGAACAACCGCACCATCTACCAATGCCACGTCGTCTAGAACACCCGCACAATCTACCAATGCCACGTCGTCTAGAACACCCGCACCATCTACCAATGCCACGTCGTCTAGAACACCCGCACCATCTACCAATGCCACATCGTCTAGAACACCCGCACCATCTACCAATGCCACGTCGTCTAGAACACCCGCACCATCTACCAATGCCACGTCGTCTAGAACACCCGCACCATCTACCAATGCCACGTCGTCTAGAACACCCGCACCATCTACCAATGCCACGTCGTCTAGAACACCCGCACCATCTACAATGCCACGTCGTCTAGAACACCCGCATCAGCATTGTGTAGCCTTGTACAAACCAGAATCCAACAATGGTCCCTTTTTGAAATTGACATTTTAAAAATATGTATTCGGTCACTGACCTGTTCGAGGCCCGGTTTCAACGGGTGAAAGAGCAAAGGTCACTGACCTGTTCGAGGCCTTTTTTCTCAGGGTGAAAGGGCAAAGGTCACCGACTTCTGCTATTCCTGGTTTCTCCGGGTCAAAGTGCGAAGGCCCCTGACTTCAATTCCCGGTTTCTCCAGGTGAAAGTGTGAAGGTCACTGACCTGTTCCATTCCCAATTTCTTCGGGTTAAAGAGCAGAAGTCACTGACCTGTTCGAGGCCCGGTTTCTCCAGGTAAAAGAACAAAGGTCCCTGACCTGTTCAGTCCCGTTTTCTCCGGGTGAAAGAGCAAAGTTACTGACTTCTTCAATTTACCGGTTTCTCTGGATGAAAGAGCAAAGTTGAATGACCTGTACGATTCCCGGTTTCTCCGGGTAAAAGAACAAAGGTCACCGACCAGTTCAACTCCCGGTTTCTCCAGGTGAAAGAGTAAAGGTTAATGACGTGTTCAATGCCCAGTTTCTCCGCGGGGGAGGGGGGGCGAACAAAGGTCACTGACCTATTCCATTCTTGGTTTCTCGGGGGGGGGGGAGGGAGCAAAAGTCACTGACCTGTTCAATTCCCGGTTTCTCCGGGTGGAAGAGCGGCCTTGTCTCCACGTGCTCGGGGACCAAGTCGCAGCCGACCTTCGGGACCTCGTGCCAGTTGTTGAGGGCTGCCAGCGCCAGGTGCTCGTCGGTCGCCTTCTTCACACCTGTGTCGGGACAGAAGTTGCGGATAGAGACTACATTCTAAAGAAAACACGGTAGGTTTCCCTAGTTCGTCGGGAGCGTCAACAAACGTCCCCGTGGCCAATATTTGGGTTTGGTTTATGAGGAAACCAGGAGATTCAGTTCAATCATGTGAGGTCCTACCAAAGTCAATGGTGGGCTGAGGCGCACTGACACGTTACGTCTGGGGTGTGGGGGGGGGAGATCAAATTTAAATAAAACCAATTTTGTAAAGGTATAAGAGGTATATAAAGGTATAAGAAAATATGGAAGACAAAGCAGTTGAACGCAGTGTTGTTGACAAAGCAGTTGAACGCAGTGTTGTTGACAAACAAAGTGGTCTACCGTTCTCATCTTCCAGCTCCATGGCCGCCGTAAAAATCCTGTTGGCGACCCTGACCTTGCCCGGCTGGTAGAAGGGCCCATCGACTTTACCGTCCTTGCAAAGTCTGGCCAGGATCTGCGTGGGTTTTTGGGGGTCTCTCCAGGCGTTGTAGCCGTGTCTAAGAGATAGAAAAGTGCAAAATTAATCGACATCAAGATCCGCATTTGGGGGGGGGGATGTGGCAGCTGTAATCTTATGCTTATAACTTTATATTTACGTCTTTCTTAAGTATGCGACAAATGTATTTTATAACGCTATGATATAATTGATTGTTTTATGGGAGCCTCGCATCGACCGTGGCCCAGAGTGCATCGAATTTCGTTGGGGAATGAGTTTTAACGTTGTCACCGAAGATGAAATGGGGTAAAGGGATAAACTTGTCTTAAGATATTTATGATTAGATTGAAACAACACAATAAGTGGGTTATGTACTCTCAGCCCAGCAGATAGAGATTTCGTTAAGATTAATTGGGATGGAACGGAGTTGGAAAGAAAAACATTATTTACACAAATATTCAGTGGGATTTTTCAGAGGTTAGAAAAACGATCTCTACCGTAATATTTAGAGGAAATGTCGGGAGTTTAAAGACAAAAAAAAAATTCTTTATCATTATATTTAGTGGCATTGCAAGAGGTTAGAAAAAGCTTTGTTTACCCTTATTTTTATTGATTTATTTTTGAACCAGTCTGGTATTCTCTTATCCAGATGCTATGATTTGTTTAGCAACTCATTTGTCTCTGGTATCTGGTAGGCATAATTATGAATTGTCCTTTTCTTTAAAAAAAAATATTTTTTTTAAAAAGCCACACATCAATTCGAGAACTTCGGCTGCAGAATACAACAAGCTTACATACATTGGGGCTGTACAATTATAGGAATGTAAAAGGAACGAAAAAAAAAAAAAGAAAACCACATTCATTTCGCACCTTCAGTGGTGACTAAGCTATCACACTGTCAATGAAACTGTTAACACCAGGGCTCAGCCTCGTTTGAAATATTGTCACAGCACGCCAGCAATCTCGCCGTGACGCCATACTATTGTGAAATATGTCTCGGTAACAGCAGACGTCAGCCATTGATCACTGAACACACGACTTGTCAGTACGCTCTGGCATACTCTGGCATACTCCGAGAGTTCACAAAGACGTACACCGGGACCCAACAGTTACCGGGTATGCTGACGTATACCATTAATAATCTCCCGGTCGCCGGCAGGTGAGCCCGTGGTGATGAACGGAATGTCAACCTCGTGTTACCCCAGCCTGGCTACGTGACAAATGATGATGAACAAAGTACCTGGGCTCAATCTCAAACACCGCCTTAAGTTTTCGCCGAAACAATAAAGAATGCATGGGGATAACAAAAAACAAAAACAAACAAAAAAAAGTAAGCATTTTTTACACCTCGAATGTGGAATTTAACAACACAAACCAAGACACGTTTTTTTAATTGAGTCGCTAACATTTTTTGATCACCCCAACAACGGCTCTATCCTCAGAGGCATTCATCAGTAGAAGGAAGCATGGTGGCTCACCGCAAACTTGGCTGGCATGTTGAAAGCTGTGTGTCCCCTTTCTTGGAGCAAACTATGCGTGTGGAAGATGGGTTCGGTCCCTTTTAAAATCTCTCTAGCCCAACGATGTATTTTTTTATAAACAATTCGCAGCTTATATACGAAACAGTTACGACAGTGATCAGTTCATGGAATGGAAAATCTCGCGTTTTTTTTTTTTTCGGTCTTCTTATAAAAATTGAACAGTGTGTTTATAAATAGCCCTACAAGGATTTATTACTGGATTAATGACGAGAAATGTTTCCACGAATTTGAGGGTGTATTTTTTTCCACGATTTTGACCTGTAAGACTCAAATTCGGTTGTTGTCTTTAAAATTCCGATGCGCCTGTAATGAGCGAAGTGGTCTAGGGATAAAAAATTCGATTTATTTTTACTCTTATTCCAACCGGAGGTCTACATCAAGTGTTTCTATACTTACAATTCATATTTTTGGGACAGGCCACAGGTCGCCCTGTGACGGCTATAGTAGCGGTTCTCCAGGTCCACCTTGGTCTCTCCGATGAGGTCATCCACCCCAATCAGGTCCCAGTCATACACCTGGACAGTGAGCAGAGACTCCATGGGGAAAGTGGCCTCAAACTCGAAACATCTGCAAAGTAAATCAAGAGCAATAAGTTTGATGAGCACAGCGCCTAGAATTTTCTGACAACAGTTTCATAGCTCCTAGTGTTTTCTGATAACAGTTTCATAGCTCCTAGTGTTTTCTGATAACAGTTTCATAGCTCCTAGTGTTTTCTGACAACAGTTTCATAGCTCATAATGTTTTCTGATAACAGTTTCATAGCTCCTAATGTTTTCTGATAACAGTTTCATAGCTCCTAGTGTTTTCTGATAACAGTTTCATAGCTCCTAGTGTTTTCTGATAACAGTTTCATAGCTCCTAGTGTTTTCTGATAGAAGTTCCAGTTTCATAGCTCCTAGTGTTTTCTGATAATAGTTTCATAGCTCCTAGTGTTTTCTGATATCAGTTTCATTGCTCCTAGTGTTTTCTGATATCAGTTTCATTGCTCCTAGTGTTTTCTGATAAGTTTCATGGCGTTTAGTGTTTTCTTATAACAATTTCATAGTTTCTAGTGTTTTCTGAAATCAGTTTCATAGCTCCTAGTGTTTTCTTATATCAGTTCCATAGCTCCTAGTGTTTTCTTATATCAGTTTCATAGCTCCTAGCATTTTCTGATAACAATTTCATAGCTCCTAGTGTTTTACTGATAACAGTTTCCATAGCTCCTGGTGTTTTACTGATAACAGTTTCCTAGCTCCTGGTGTTTTACTGATAACAGTTTCTATAGCTCCTAGTGTTTTACTGATAACAGTTTCCTAGCTCCTGGTGTTTTACTGATAACAGTTTCTATAGCTCCTGGTGTTTTACTGATAACAGTTTCTATAGCTCCTGGTGTTTTACTGATAACAGATTCCTAGCTCCTGGTGTTTTACTGATTACAGTTTCTATAGCTCCTAGTGTTTTACTGATAACAGTTCCTAGCTCCTGGTGTTTTACTGATAACAGTTTCCTAGCTCCTAGTGTTTTACTGATAACAGTTTCCTAGCTCCTGGTGTTTTACTGATAACAGTTTCCTAGCTCCTGGTGTTTTACTGATAACAGTTTCTATAGCTCCTGGTGTTTTACTGATAACAGTTTTCATAGCTCCTAGTGTTTTGCTGATAACAGTTTCTATAGCTCCTGGTGTTTTACTGATAACAGTTTTCATAGCTCCTAGTGTTTTACTGATAACAGTTTCCTAGCTCCTGGTGTTTTACTGATAACAGTTTCTATAGCTCCTAGTGTTTTACTGATAACAGTTTCTATAGCTCCTAATGTTTTACTGATAACAGTTTCCATAGCTCCTGGTGTTTTACTGATGACAGTTTCATAGCTCCTAGTGTTTTACTGATAACAGTTTCCTAGCTCCTGGTGTTTTACTGATAACAGTTTTCATAGCTCCTAGTGTTTTACTGATAACAGTTTCCTAGCTCCTAGTGTTTTACTGATGACAGTTTCATAGCTCCTAGTGTTTTACTGATAACAGTTTCCATAGCTCCTGGTGTTTTACTGATAACAGTTTTCATAACTCCTAGTGTTTTACTGATAACAGTTTCCTAGCTCCTGGTGTTTTACTGATAACAGTTTCTATAGCTCCTAGTGTTTTACTGATAACAGTTTCCTAGCTCCTAGTGTTTTACTGATAACAGTTTCCTAGCTCCTAGTGTTTTACTGATAACAGTTTCCATAGCTCCTGGTGTTTTACTGATAACAGTTTCCTAGCTCCTAGTGTTTTACTGATAACAGTTTCCATAGCTCCTAGTGTTTTACTGATGACAGTTTCCATAGCTCCTGGTGTTTTACTGATGACAGTTTCATAGCTCCTAGTGTTATATTATAGCGAAACCGTTATCCGAGGCATGTAAAAGAAAGTGATTTTTTAAGAAAGTATCAAGACACAGAATGTTACATCAGTTTGTATGAACATTAACAGCTAACGTTTGGCCATCACAGACTTTTTGAAATTATATACATATAATTGTGTCTCATTTGTATTTACTTAGTTAACATGTTTTAATAATTGTAAAGCGCTTAGAGCTTTATGATAAGCGCTATATAAAAATGCCTAAATAAATAAATATATTTTGTTGTTGTTGTATAACTTTAAAAAAAAAAGCTGTTATTTATGTTTTTATTTCAGGAAACGTTTTAGGGCACACCAAAATCGGTGTAAAATTAAAAAATAGTGTGGACATTCGATGTTTTTTGAACAGACTTGGTAATGCTATAATTGTCATTAGAAATTTCTTACGGAGTGATGATGTTTTTATTATTATTATGTTTGGGTTGTTGTTTTTCTGATTTCGCCAGGAAGCTGTAACTCAACAGGAAATAGTTATTTAGGGTTTTGGAAAAAAAAACACAAAAAAAAACAATTACGATTTATTCGTAAGGATGGTACGGTAATTCCAAATTGACCAGGCTATTTTCAACTGGTCAGTGTAAGTGATGATCGTCTTCTACCTTCACAAGAACAGTTGCCTTAAACGTGGCTAACCAGACCATCCCAAACAGCTATGTGCCACGATGCCTGGGGACAAGACCGGACCGGTTCGAGCAAGCTACTTCTCGTTGGGCATCCCAAACAGCTATGTGCCACGATGCCTGGGTACAAGACCGGACCAGTTCGAGCAAGCTACTTCTCGTTGGGCATTCCAAACAGCTATGTGCCACGATGCCTGAGGACAAGACCGGACCAGTTCGAGCAAGCTACTTCTCGTTGGGCACCCCAAACAGCTATGTGCCACGATGCCTGGGGACAAGACCGGACCAGTTCGAGCAAGCTACTTCTCGTTGGGCACCCCAAACAGCTATGTGCCACGACACGATACATATTTATTTATTTATTTATTTTTACAAAGCTAATCTATATATTAGCGGTATTTGTTTCCATTTTTGTACCATTTATAACAACATATTTTTCCGCATGGTAAGCTTTCAATTCACTTGTTCAAACATGCGTGTATCTATAATATGATTTTTTTTTTATATTGCACTAAATTTATCCACTTCAAAAATTGATTAGATCTATTCTGTGAAGATCTGTCCATGCTCAAACCAAATAAATGAAAGGAATTTTTTTTTTTAAATTGTACACTTCGCTAAAACGATTCTGGTCTAAGTTTATTTAGTTTTATTGATTCTGCATGTCCTGACGTCGCGTGTGTTTACCCCAGGTAAATTATCTTCGAAAACCGGGAAAATCCAAATCCCCATCTCTCCACCCCTCCTCCCCCACCAAGGATTTTTTTTTTTTTTTTTGTACCTGTCGAGTGTCGGTTACCCCTAAGAAAATAATTAAAAAACTGTCAACATTCAATTACATGGGCCGTCAGTTCCGACCATCAATCACTCAAAGCGAACATTAGGTTTCTAACCGAATCAACTGCCATGTATTGCAGACTTTTCAATTTTTAATGAGGGTGCCAACAATAAATTTGAAGTGAAAACTCCATGACACATTTTAAAAAAAAATAAAAAAATTAAGGAATCATCAAACAAAATAAATAATAATAATAATATAATATTAAAGGAATCATACAGCAATATTATTATTACTTTTTATGCCACAAAATATACTAAAACTGTATTATTATTATCTTTTTTTTTTCCTCCTCCACCTGACACGGGATATTAAATGTTTCATCATCTTTTTCCGTCCACACTTTTTCGAGATTTCGATTATAATACAAAATAGATAGCTGTAAGAGGGTGCACAGATTTATAGTTAGTCGGCAAATTTGTGTTTTCAAAGTTCTCGAAATTTCCGATACTTCTTAAATTAATACGTATGTTGATTTGAAACTGTTGATATAGTTCCTATCCCTGGAGAGTTGGGGGTAAGGGGACAGGAAGAGAGAGAATGAAGTGGTTGTTACATTCTTTCAAATACCAACAACGAGTACACATGCTTGAAGTTAGGGGCCAAGTCACCGCTCGTATCAGTGACATGCCTCATGATCACGTCAACAAACTACGGCTACAGGAGACATACTGGCAGGCACGATACCACAACAGGACTTAAGGGCCAGACACTGTCATTCCATTACACGCATCATGATCACGTCAGCAAACTACAGCTAGATGACATACTGGCAGCACGATACCACAACAGGACTTAAGGGCCAGACACTGTCATTCCATTACACGCCTCATGATCACGTCAGCAAACTACAGCTAGATGACATACTGGCAGGACGATACCACAACAGGACTTAAGGGCCAGACACTGTCATTCCATTACACGCCTCATGATCAAGTCAGCAAACTACAGCTAGATGACATACTGGCAGGACGATACCACAACAGGACTTAAGGGCCAGACACTGTCATTCCATTACACGCATCATGATCAAGTCAGCAAACTACAGCTAGATGACATACTGGCAGCACGATACCACAACAGGACTTAAGGGCCAGGCACTGTCATTCCATTACACGCCTCATGATCAAGTCAGCAAAATACAGCTAGATGACATACTGGCAGGACGATACCACAACAGGACTTAAGGGCCAGACACTGTCATTCCATTACACGCCTCATGATCAAGTCAGCAAACTACAGCTAGATGACATACTGGCAGGACGATACCACAACAGGACTTAAGGGCCAGACACTGTCATTCCATTACACGCCTCATGATCAAGTCAGCAAACTACAGCTAGATGACATACTGGCAGGACGATACCACAACAGGACTTAAGGGCCAGACACTGTCATTCCATTACACGTCTCATGCTCAAGTCAGCAAACTACAGCTAGATGACATACTGGCAGGCACGATACCACAACGGAACTTAAGGGCCAGACTCTGTCATTCCATTACACGCCTCATGATCAAGTCAGCAAACTACAGCTAGATGACATACTGGCAGGACGATACCACAACAGGACTTAAGGGCCAGACACTGTCATTCCATTACACGCCTTATGATCAAGTCAGCAAACTACAGGTAGATGACTTACAGACAGCACGATACCACAACAGGACTTAAGGATAAGGCCATGACATTCCATTACACGCCTCATGATCAAGTAAGCAAACTACAGCTAGATGACTTACAGGCAGCACGATACCACAACAGGACTTAAGGACAAGGCCATGACATTCCATTACACGCCTTAGGATCAAGTCAAAATACTACAGCTACATGGTCAAACGAAATAATGAAGACACTACTATCTATGCATGACTTAAGTCCTATGCCAACAATAGGCCTACCCCTATTATGAATAATGATTCAAGCAAATCATTCAAATACCCCTACATCAGTGGTTCTCAACCTGTGGGTCGCGACCCTTTTGGAAGGTTTAAACGACCCTTACACAGGGGTGGCCTAAGACCATTGGAAAACATATACCTATTTATGAAGTAAAAACGAACATAAATTTTAATTTTATGGTATGGGGGTCACCACAACATGAGGGACTGTATTAAAGGGTCGCGGCTTTAGGAAGGTTGAGAACCACTTTTCGACAGTCGACTTTTTTAAATATTAAAATCCGAAGAAATTAGATCTATATTACACACCTTACGTAAAAAGTACTTTGAGTGTATCTGTGGCTGGAGCTTGTGCTCATACAATTGAAAATAATATTGTGTACATAACCAATGAAGCATTTGAATAATTCAAGTGTGTACATTACTGTTTACGGATTTACGCAATACAAGTTATGCCATGTATCCACACTATAAAAAGACACTGCTGGTCATCTACTACTGTATCCTGGTCTATTTCCAATCGTATTGAACAGGTCCTGCCATTGGATCAAATGGACAAGGACGATATAGGCTGACGAACTAAGCAACACTCCTTTGCCTTTACTCTCCAATAAAACAAAAATACAGCTCGAGTCAAGGTTGCTACTCCAGTCGAATGTCGCCTTGGTCAACTTCGCACGCGAAAGACGAACAATAATTAACAGTAGGCCCCACTGAACATGTTGATTCGCGACTTTTCGATAACGCTATTTAATTTAATTACTCTGAAGTTGGGAAAAGAAAAAAATATTCAATGTTAGGTATTCGAAGACGTCCTATCTCTTATGTTTTTTGTGCGTTTGTTTGTTTCAACAACTTAGACTTATTCATTTAAGATGGAATATGTATAGTTTTATTTTATTATTATTATTTTTTTTAAAATTCTACGACAATTTTCCTTAACGAAGCTGGTAAGGAAGATCCGACAGACTCCAGGGACCGTGAGACCCCGTTGCCGTTGACTAACTCAAGTCCGCCTCGGCTCGCAGCAAATTTTTTTTTTTTTTTTTTTAGGGTGACCAGCGATGCGTGACGCGACCAACGTGTCTCCACAGCGACCGGTGACGGTGCTGGCCCGGGGAAAGCTGATAGGGCCTGGGACCGTGTAACTGATACCGCGCCAGGCCATCGATTCGGCCGGCGGACAGATTATAAAAACTCTTCTTTCTAAAAGCGTGCAGCGTGAAGCCATAAAGCAAACAAAAGAGAACCACCTCCCCCCCCCCCAGGCGGAGAACAATGGCGGAGCTCTTCCCTTTGCGGCATGCCATTCAACTTTTCTCATTTTTTATCTTTTTTTTTTTTTTCCCCGTGTCCTCAATTTTTTTGTGCGTGTCCTCCAGTGCGCTCTTTCAAGAAAAGCTTTGTGGGTTGTTAGTTGTTATTTGTTGAAGATTTCTAAAGCCGCGCAGAGCCGGACCTGGCTTGGTTTCATTTGAAGTGTCATGGGCGAGGAATTCTGGCTAGGTCAAAGGTTAGGACCAGTTAAGACACAAGACGTATTGCATAGCCCTTTTTGTTCAAGCACCTCCCATATCATGTATCGGTAAGAGACCAGTCCAAGTTTTTTTTTTGTCAGAGGGCTTCATTCCAATCTATCATTAAATCACTGACAAAAAAAGTTTTTACTAACCTTACTTCAAAAAAAAAAAAAAGGGCCGCGGAACCTACATTCTAACAATGACGTTTGTAGCCTGGACGGCTAAACAATGACAGGTAGCATGGACTGCTAAACAATGACAGGTAGCGTGTACGGCTAAACACGGACAGGTAGTCTGGGCTGCTAAACAATGACAGGTAGCCTGGACTGCTAAACAATGACAGGTAGCCTGGACGGCTAAACACGGACAGGTAGTCTGGGCTGCTAAACAATGACAGGGAGCCTGGTAGGCTAAACAATGACAGGTAGCCTGGACTGCTAAACAATGACAGGTAGCCTGGACGGCTAAACACGGACAGGTAGTCTGGGCTGCTAAACAATGACAGGTAGCCTGGTAGGCTAAAAAATGACAGGTAGCCTGGACGGCTAAACAATGACAGGTAGCCTGAACGGCTAAACAGTGATAGGTAGCCTTTACAGAAAAACTGACACGAACTAACTGCAACAGGAAGTCACCAAAGAAACCGAGATGGAAGCCAAAAGTGGAGCTAACGAGTAACCAACTCATCGTGTAACCAACTCATCGTGTAACCAGCTCATCGTGTAACCAACTCATCGTGTAACCAACTCATCGTGTAACCAACTCATCGTGTAACCAACTCATCGCACAAAGAGACTCATAAAAGCAGGGGTCCCAAGCCTTTTATATATTCTGCGTGCCATACTCATTATTTTAATAAGCCTCACATATTGTTCGACTAAGTCTCACACATTGTTTACTAACTCTAAAACATTGATTAGGTCTCACAAATTGTTCGACAAGGTATGATATATTGTTTGACAAAATCTCACATATTATTTGACTAAGTCTAACACATTTTTGACCATGTATCACATATTGTTTGACAAGGTATCACATATCGTTTGACAAGTTATCACATATAGTTTGACTAGGTATAATGTATTGTTTGACAAAGTGTCACATATTGCTTGACTTAGTCTCACATGCTGTTTGACTAAGTCTCACATGCTGTTTGACTAAGTCTCACATATTGTTTGACTAAGTCTTAAATTCATACGTCAAATTGTGAAATGGCGTCGGTGCGCCGACGAGTGCAAGCTCTTAATGTCCCCCCCCCCGGGCCACACCTCCACACGGGCCAGTCACCGGGTTTTCCTGCCGCCAAACCGTGCGGACGTCCGGTCGACCGAAGACGCTGCGTTTAAAGCGTTCACAGCCGGCTCCCCCAGAAAGTTTGGGCGGGTTCGCTTCCACCCGGGGGGAAATGAAGTGGCGTTACCAACCCCCCCCCCCCCGGGCCACCGCCCAAGTAGACTTTCGGTGGGTTCGAAGAGCTCGCCTCCATAGAAACGTGACGATCGATCAATTTTAAAATTGAAAAAGTGTGTGGGGGGGTGGGCGGAGTTCCAATTATTATTATTATTTTTTTATTAATTTGTGTGGGTGTGTGCTGAATTAAGATAAGGAAAGATTCTTTTACTGATCCAAATAAGTGGAAACGTTTCTTGATTATATTGGACATACTCCTTTTCGACACACACACAAATTGAGATCTTTGAACTAAGACAACATGTTGCAATTAGAACAGTTTAAAGACAAACCATCAAAAGTATTTCCCTAGCGTAAAAATTTGTCACCATAAACAAAACAAACAAACAAAAAAAAAAAAAAAAAAAAAATAAAAAAAAANAAAGAAAGAATATCAGCCAGAAACAGGACATTCTTCAGAAAATAATCAAATGTAAAAACATTGCAAGAGAAACAAAGACAACTATTTATAAAACTGTGATTAGACCAGTTGTAACATATGCAAGTGAAACCTGGACCCTAACAAAAACAGCTGAAAACCTATTAAACACATGGGAGAGGAAAGTTCTCAGTAAAATATATGGGCCAACAAAGGATAAATATGGATGGAGAATACGAACCAACCAGGAATTATACAGTCTAATATCAGGATCCCACGAAAGTAGCAAAAATAAAAAGAGGCAGGCTACGCTGGGCGGACACCTAGAGAGAATGCCAAATGACAGAGGAACGAAGAGGGTACATCAACAATACCCCAGAGGAAAAAGGCTCAAAGGCAGACCTAGGCTTAGGTGAATAGATGATGCAGAAAAAGATCTACAGCAGCTGAAAGTCCAAGCATGGAAAAGAAAGGCATTAGTTAGGTCTGAGTGGAAGGAAGTGGCGAGGCAGGCCAAAGCCCTGCATGGGCTGTAGCGCCACAGGGATGGATGGAATGAATTTTTAAAATGGCTCATCTGCTCTTATGACGATTCCTCTGAAGCCATGAAATGCCACCTAGCATCCCCCCCCCACCCCCCCCCCCCCCTTATTTTTTTCTGCAGGTACGAGAATCTCATGTTAGGAAAACCCCAGCACTAAAACGAGTCAAACTTCTACACATCTATAACGTGTCTTGAATGAGTCGTGCAACTTTCTTGATGATATCATTGTTATGATCACACCGCCAAGGCTTTCACAACTTCAAGTTAGCATTAACTTCACAGCGTTAACCATTCCAAAAAGAACCCACCGAAGTCATTTAGTGTTTTCATTTTAAAGTTGGTTAAAGCCATCGCTATTTCTTCTATTCAGAGTCGTATATTTATAATTGGCTTATAGGGCAAAATCAACATCCGAATCAATAACATCAGTAATTAGTGGGTTGTTCGCAAATTACGTCACGTTGGGGGGGGGGCGTCGAGAATTTGTGACAGGGGGGTCGGGGGGCGGGGTAAAAAAATTGTGACGTCACTTTAAAAAAAATCTAAAATGTTACTAATTTTGACAAATCTTGATTCAATTAATTTAAAAACATTAATTTGAGGTCGAATTTGCCTCAGGTATAAAAAGTACCGGGAAGCTCATATCGAAAAATGACGCCAAAAACTGTTGTGGCCATTTTACATTCGGCTCGGGGAGGTATTCGTTGCCTTGCGTTTCACGTCACAGTTTTCTAATAATGCAAAATCTTAATCCATTATGGGAAAATGTTAAAGAATAAAATAAAATCTTAGTTTAGTTATGAAAATATTATGTATGTTTTGACTTTTTTTAGGTGTAACGTGACACTAAAGGGCTGGGGGAGGGGGGGGTTAAGAATTTGTTACAGGGGTTGAAGAGGGATGGGTCTGAAAGGTCAATTTTAGCGTGAGGTAATTTGCAAACGACCCCATATTAAATCAATGTTAACAATTTTTAACAAAATAATATCTTCATATTAATCACACTCATCTGCTTTTTTTTTTTTTTTTTTTTTTGAGCCCGCAATTTACAGCGGTACGGCGTTACTTTTCACGCCCCTGTTATATCTATCAAATTTTGTTGGCACATCGTATTCGGGAATAAAAAACAAAAACACCAAAAACAACAAGATGGTGGCATCAAAAGCATGAAATAAGGTGTAAACCATTAAGCTGTTGCTTCCGTCTTTGTCCAACTA
>CAXITT010000369.1:724838-754838 GCA_964033795.1 Lymnaea stagnalis | reverse complement strand
GATCTTGACCAAACTTAGAACACATCCACTTGATCATATTCAAATACCGAAGGGTACTGAACTCATAATATCCATCCCCTTGGGGCCGGGGGCCCCATTTTATTTTTTCCTTATTTAAGCCATATACATATCAATAGGCTTAGACAACACTATAGTTTCTATGTGAATTTGTGGGTTATAGTCCTAGCATGATAACAATACACTTCATTTGCGTATTGAAATATCAGTGGATTGAAAACGAATAATATCCAATCTGGAATTTTCCAGAATGTATAATAATTTTAAAAAAGCTTTATCTATGGCATTTTCACAAATTCTAAATTTTAACTCCCTAATTTATTTGAATGATTTCAATGGGGTTCCCCATCTCCGGCAAAACTGATTCATTAAAATTGTGGAATGGGCCCCCACTGGGCCCCTTCTTTCAGCTTAAATGTACTGTAGCTGCAGCAGTTCATTTAGTTGAATAATTTTTCGACTTCAAAAAATAATTACTTAGAAAATTATTGTTTACAAGTTTCGAGTATGTTATTAAATTTAATCTATAATGTTCCAGAAATTTCTACATAGTTCAATGGGGATTTTTAAAGGGATATAAAAGCTTATAGTAACTTTAAAGAGATTTAGCAATAAATTGAACCCCAACGGTCATGTGATATAATTGGGTAACGGGATCAAACCGGGATCTGGATCCTATCAGGAAATGGGATCCTTTCAGAGAAGAGGATCCCACCGTGACACGCGATACTTACGGGATCAGCATCCTAACGGGATCGGGATCCCACTCGGATCGGAATCCTATCGGAAAACTCAAACCTACCGAAATTTGGTACCCCACCGGATCCGATAACTATCGGGATGACACCGGTATCAGGATCCCACCTTTATCGTCATCCCACTGGTATCAAGATACCATTTGGATCGGAATACCGACAGGAATTGGGATCAAGAGTGATCGGAATCCCACCAGGAAACGGTATACTAACGGGAGCGGGATAACGACGGGATTGGGAGCCGACTGGGATCGGAATAATATCAAGGCTGTAGACTGTAGAATTGCTTCCTTCCGAATGCTATCCCAGGGGCAAATGGCGTTATATCCGCTAGTGTATATATATATATATATATATATATTATATATATATATATATATATATATATATATATATATATATATATATAATATTGAAAGACACCACAGTAACTTACTTGCCAAACACAGGATTGAGTTGTTTGGAAATGTAATTCTCCTTGTCATTCTGACTCTTTCCACCTAGTCTGATGACCAGATATGGGTCAGCTTTGCCATTTATATCAGCGGGGTGAAGGTCATTGGCCTGTAATCCACAATAAGAGGGGAAAATACTTAACAGAAATACACAAATAGTGAGCTTTGTATAAAATTTGTTTTGATATCCGCCTCGCTCTTTACCGATTATAACGTGGGTACCAAGTTAAAAAACTTTGTCCTTAATATAAGAGAGATAACCGAGTGAACTATTTTAGCTCTTAAGGAGTCATTTCCCTTTTTTTAAAACTTGATACTTTGATTTAAAAATATGAGACAAAAAACAAAACAAAAAAACAAATTGAAATTGTGTATCCTCGTATCATTTTAAAAATTATATAAAAAGCAAAATTATTCAAAATTTAATTACCTAAATGTCTTAGGAAAATATAATAGAAAAGCATTACAATTATTACTATCATAAAACTGTTCCACAGTGACATCTACACAATTAGGAAGCTGTTTTTTTAATATTGTTTTTGTAGAAAATATGTGATGCTTGATGAGATATGAAAAAATGCAGTAGCTCCAGATTGATATTTAGTTTCATCTCAAAAAAAAAAAAGAGAAGATGTTGAAATTTTAATGAGCAATTTTTTAAGGAAGAAAGTTTTGCAATTCCAAAGAATTAATTTGTTTAATCTTCCACAGGGAAAAAAAAAATCAATGAAGCTCTTGAGTGAAAATTTAGATTGGGTATTGTAATGTTTCATTCAATATTTTTTGTTGTATACAGCAGAAACTGGATAAGACAAGTGTTCTGTGTTGTTCTCTATTAATACTGACCTTAACAACATAGATACGAACTAATACTTTGACAGGCTCGTTGCTGGGCAAACCCTGGAAGAGTCCATATGCTGGATCCCCTCCTGTGATGGTGCAGTCTTCAATGTCAGGTGGCAGGGGGATTTTGTAGATTTTCATGGAGCCCTGGTGAGGGATACCGGCCATGTATTAAAATACTCTCTTTTTTTAAATATTTTAAAAACAGCAACAGCAAATGTGTCAGAAATGATGTATCCTAGTTGGATTGAAATCTTTGTAAATATAAAGCAGTACATATAATGGATTTTAGCTCAGTGAAGTGATTTATTACTGGTAATGCCTATCATAGATGTTTAATAGCAACAAAAGAACTTAAAAATATGTAGCAAAAAATTCTTTATCTCTTGAAATATTTCTTACATTCTTTTACCTCAAAAAATTTAAAAGATTCTCACAACTCACTTAACTTATGATAACATTTAGTTATCTAAGATCATTCAAACAAAATTAACGTCAACCAATTTGTCAATGAAAGATCTCTTACCTTGGCATTCATCCAAACAAACATACAAAAAATAAAAATAAAAATCTTGGTGGTCACCAACCTTAAATTTACCCACAATCCTGTTCTCATCTGGTTCATCATTACCCATGTTTTTGCCTCTGTACAGCTCAAAAGTGTGTAACCAGTCTCTAAATCCATCAAATTGTGACTGAGCCTCTAATTCACTAGGATAGACCTGAAATGTATAATTCATTGATGTATGCACTGTTACCATTTTTGTAGTTGAGTTATTAATTTTTGCAAAAAGAATAACTTTTTAACAAAACATGGATGGACAATGCAAATAACTAACTACCTGAGACTGAGGTGAAGCTCCTTATTTTGTTGCATGGGTACCTTTTAAACCACTTTGTTTAAGAGAACAAATTTGAATCTCCATGTAATTTACGTTACAAGAACAAACAAAATCAAGTTAGGAACTTTTGATTGGCTAATGCCTACAGCGGTTGTGAAAACTATCAATAGATCTAGGAAATTTATTTATATCAGAGTATCCCATTATTTTAGGATAAAAAAACTTAAACTATGTATGTTTAACTATCATTATATACATTTGGTCCATGAACATGACTCTCTACCTTACCATATAAATTGTAAAAAAAAGCAATTTGTATATGTAAAATAAAGAAAGTAATTCATCATAGTTGCAGTCAAGAAACACAAAATGACTGAAGAAAATAAAACTCCATTAGTAATAATTTAAGGAATTTAATAATTGCAAACTAATTTAAATTGAAAAAAAAAACTAATTCAGATTTGTTGGTATAAATTTTTTTTTTAAATATTTGAAAAATATGCAAAGAAAATGTTTACAACTTAATAAAAAATATGTCATTGCATTTAATTTTTATTGAAAATTTAAAAAAATGTTTAAACATTAAAAATTTATTAAAAAGCACAAAGGCTTGTAATTAAAAAGCTGACATAAATCATTGAATTAAAGTAAACATTTCAAACAGGCGCTTGAAAAGACTGGCATGTAATACTTTTTCCAGATACTGTTAACAGGACATTTTTAAAATGGCCTACATGGAATACCTCAAATAAAACATGGTGTGATTTATGTAGGATTTTGTCTATAGACTTAATCACAGTCTTTAAACTATGGAAAAAGAAGAAAGACTGAAACAGGGACCTAAATATTCTATTACCTATTTTGATTTATCCTACAAAATTCTTGAAAATCTTTTTTCAGGAAACTCATGCAAAATTCCTCTGAATTATTTTTAATGAAAAATGATTTTTAATTTGCTTAAAAAATCCAAATGGTTTAATCTGAAGGTTTTGACATAAAGAATTTCAGAAACTAAGTTAAATTTGAAAGCATACCGAAATTCTCAAAGAATTGTTTAAGTATTTATATCATGTGCCAATGAAGTTTGATTTGTTTTGTTGGACACACTGCCTTTAGCTAATTCAGGCTCTACCAATGTGACAGAGAATGTATTTTTAAACTTCTTCTAAGCTGCCTTAAAGTTCTGAATGTAAGAAAGCTTTTAAAAATTAATATAATATTTGTATTGCAGTTTTGTACAATTCTTTTTTGTTCTTATAAATCGTTTGTTACATCTACTGTACACAAAATATCATTTAAATAGGATGCAACAGTAGAAATGAAATGAGTGTAAAAGGCTTAAATGAATTGATTTGAGGTTATGTGGTGTTAGATTAATATGTAAACTATGTATGTTTTAGAAAATGAAACTCAAAAGGAAACAAAAGAAATCGTTTGTGTACGGTTGAGTAGAAATGAAAACAGTAGCATTATAATAAGGCCACACAAAAAGATGGTGTGTGCTTTAAAAAAAATAAACACAAGAAAATATTTTTTATAGTATAAGTTTTTAATATTTGCAAATGCTGAGCATATTTTTCAAAAGGCTGAAAGAAAAAACAATAAAAAATTTAAGTCTTTCATAATCAAATTTAAATATTTTGTTGCAAATAAAAAATGTTGAGATGAAGATGCTTGAAGATCGCAGTTGTATTTACCACTATTTTTGACACTAATTTGTAGCTGTCCTCAAAATCTTCTTCCATGGGCACATTTTGAAATCTCCTCAATTTATTTATAAAACTTAAGGTCTGGAAATAGGAAGCATCATTATGTAACATGGGGAGGACTGCATTCAGGTTGAAGCAACATGAATATAACACACAATGTAGGGACAAACCTCATTTGTAACAAAGCTAAACACCAAACTAAGAGGTTCAGAAAGATAAAATTTGCTGATGGAAGTCAAAATAAACAGGAAATAATCAATCACTAGTTTTGTGATCTTTCAGGGTGTCCCTAACTCTATTTATATTTCCTAGTATCATTGTGGGAGATTTGTAAAACAACAGACCTGTCTATTTAAAATGTTTATATAAAAAAATAATTTAAAAAATAACAAAACAAAATAATACAATTTTTTGATAAGTTAACAACCTACAAATTTGATGGCATCAAAAAGTTTAGTATTTTTAGACACTTATTTGATTAATGGACAGAACAAAACATAAGTCAAACAGCAAGAAGAAACTTAAAGCTTTTGAAATTGTTTCAACTATAATTTTAGTGTTAGTTAAGCTTACTGGTTTGAAGGGGTTACAAGAACTAGCCTAATTTGTTAAATACTCCTGGGTATTCACACGAAGAGTAGCCCACATCACTCAAGTAATCCTAACAATGACATATGATTTCTTAGCCTACCTTGAGTTGCGACGTATTGCTCAATAGCTTGTCAAGCTTCCTCTGAGCTTTGGGAGAAAGTTGTTTGGTCAGAGTGCCTTCTCTTTGACCAGATTTGTAAAATTTCTTATCTCCATCTCGCCTCTCTTTCTCATCTCTTCTCTTTGCGTCCCTCTCCAATTTTCTTGCTTGTTTAATCTCCACCTCTAGACATTTGTTTCAAAAAGTGATTTAAGAACTGGTACAATATAACAAGTTTGACTAAAGCATGCAAGTCATTATTGATTAAGTGAATTCTGAATGTCAGGATATAATATTTTGTTTTCAATAGACTAATGATTTATTGCTTTTTGGTGACTAGAAAACCCAAAGAAAATCTTCTTTTTTTTTTAAATACATATCATTCTAAGATTTAGTTAAATCAGGATTCAGTCGAAATATACATAAAATAAATGTTTGCAGTTTCTGAATAAATATTTATGCTCTTATTAAGGGCAAATTCATAATAAGTTTCATGGTAGAAAAATAGTATATCAAAAGTTAAAACAGTTTTAAATTGTTTTTACCCCTGTTGACCTCTGAATATTTGTTCTTTTTTTAATAATACTGTGTATGGTTAAACAATGTACTTAGTGATCACATAGCTAGACTCATAAGTTCTCATCCCAGCCATTGAAACAGTAAATTTTAACCTTTGTCAACTGTATTTAATAACTTGTATGTACATCAAATAGGATTATTGACATGAGAACATCAAAAGATACAAAAGTAAAAATCTACACACAAAAAAACAAGAAACGAATAGCAACAAAACATTCAATTAACCCTGAAGTCCTATACTATTTCCTACATATTGCAAACCTCTGCTACAATCAATACAAACATCAGACAGTTCATACAATATTCTAGCTTCTTTGCCAGAGGACTCATATTTAAAAACTCAGTCAACCACATTTTATTTTGTAAAATGATAATATCCTGAGAAAGGAAAATGTCTTAAAGATAAGCTCACCTTCTCCATTTATACCATTTGGCATTCCCAAAGAACCATAACCTCCACTTGTGGACCTTTGACTATACCTCTGGTCCTCCATTCCACTGTCAGTTGCTTTGCTCTCAGCCTGCAGCAGTTCCACATTAAACACATCCTCACTGTGGCCATGCTCCTGGGAAAAATACGGGTCAACATATTCTTTAAATATACAGGGCCTAAAGATTTTTTAAAATAGTCAAAGCAACAAAAAAAAATTATTTGGTTTCGTCTTCTTGTTATATGCAATTTAAGGTCTACCCTAATGCAACTCAATTTTAAACTTTAAAAAGTGTTTTACACAATTAAATTTGTAAAATAGTTTAGTCTATATTATTATTAGACACTTACTGAAAAGACAACTTATTTGAATATGTAATACCATCACTTGGAAAAAAACAAAATGATAACCTGCTTTTTTGTCACCAAATCACCAAAATACATGACAAACAAGCACCACTCCCCTTTAAAAAAATATTTTAAAAAAAAATATTCGCTCATCTTTTGCTCCTCCATTACTAGTCATATATTAAACTCTAAAAAACAATTATTTAATTTAAAAAATACATGGAAGATGAAAATTAATCGGTTTATTCTAAGAAAAGAAAGCAAATGAAAGATCATAAGAAGGTGCATTATAAAAGTAATTAACTTTAATTTAAATAAATATCTATTAGGGCAATAGCAATAAAGTGTGTTGTAAAATAAATATAGGCTCTCAGCTTTACTCATTTCCCTGTGTGACACTCATTAAATGAAATCCAAGCAAATAAAGAATCCATTTCACACAACCTTTTTAAATAAATGAGAAATGAGATCCAATCACTTGGAAAATACAAAATTGTATTGGTTTAACTTTTTTTGTTTTCAAAATAGATTAGATATTTTGAAAATGCAATGCTGAGTTGTTGTTTTTTTAAATGAATTCGTTCCACTCTATGGAATCACACAATTTCATTAGTAATATAACCAAGAGTTTGAAGAACACAATTTAAAAAAAAAAATTCTAATAAGTAGGAAATGATAAAAACAATTATTAAATTAAATATTAATTCGATATATGCTATTTTAAAAATGAAATATATATTTAAAATGTAATATGCTATATTATGATGATACAAGCATTTAAAAAAAAATGTAAATGCTGGAATTGATCAAAAGGGGCTATCTCATCTCTGTATATGCATACACCAATGAGTAACAGGAGATTAATTAACTGAGTTTTGTATTACAGTAGGCCTAAGCTATATTTGCATTATCGATAATAAAAAAAAACAACAATCAAATGGTAAAGAAAAAGCATATATAAAAAAAATAAAAACATCAGATACAGTCTTTCTGTTTTTGTTTCAGCTTAAAAATTTCATGAAGCATGCAAGGAAAGAGATGAATTTTTTAAGAATTCCAAGGTTACCTCATTGCTATTTGATTCATCCTGTGCAAACACAAACATAAGTGTGAAGTGTAATTTTTTTTTTTTAAATTTATAATCATATATCGAAACAAAAGGTGCGCAGATCTTAAGCTTAAATTTAATATAAAAAAGTTGAAGTAGAAAAACTAGTTTCATAAGAGCACAAAAAAGGGGTACAGCTATCATAAGCTCATTTAAACATTTAGTGACTTTTAAGTAATAAAAGGATTTAGTGAAATTAAAATTTTTAAACAAATTAAGTAATCAGTGAAACATAAAGAAGGTTTCAGGGATAAAAGAATAATATATAGTTTAGTGTTTAGGTTCACAAAAAAACTCTCGATGACTATAAAAATAACACCAGACAGATGATTTGGGGTAACATTTAAATTATTTAAAAAATACTAACTGTTTTCTACCTGTCAACTTTTATGATTTGGCTATTCCGTGTAAAGCTATTTATAAGTCTATATCTTTTTCAATAATAAAAAAAAACTTTTGAAAAAGAAAAATTGCTTGCATATTCAAAAAGAAAATAATTGTTTATTACTGTAAGTGTAAATATTTTATTAATTAAAACAAAAGTAAAAACCCAAATAGTTTAAAATATTTCTTTAACTAAATTTTGGTAGAATTAAAACTTGATTTGTAAAGAAGTTTTAATAAAAATACTAACGTGAATGTTGGATCTAATGTGTGAACTTTAAGATGTCTTGCATATGTCATTTCTTTGAAAGTTGACAGATATGGTTTATGTTACAAATACAAAGTAATAATATAGTGCTACCACCACATGACATGTCACAATAAATGCTCAACAACAAGTTCCATAGACAGTTAATATATCTTGACTTTAAAAACACATTGTGATCAATATGTGATGTAGAAGAGCCTGCACAGTCTACACAAATTATTTGAGATAATCTGAAATGACAGTGACAATGTAGCCCCACTCTCAACTAAATTTACATTACACAAATGTTAATGGATCTGACCTACCCGTATCATGGTTTCCACAGAGGCAAAATATTTGCTCCACCAATCAAGTGCCTCCATGTCAGGCTCCTCATCTTCAACCTTTTTCTTTTTCTTGTTTTCAGCAGTTTTTTGTTCTTTGCTAGTTGAAATCTTTAAAAAAAAAAAAAAGAATTCTTATAATTTTAGTTTCGCAATAAAAAAAATCAACAAAGGTTTACTTTTCTTTTTACTTACCACATTTGAATTACATAGGATTTATAGAACATTACTGAAAAAAACCAACAAAAAACCTGTGATCCAATAATATTATTGTCTATTTGTTGGTATGTGCAGATGCTATGCATCTGTCATATTACATACTTGCCCTTATAGTTTGTACCCTTATATTTTTTACCCTTATATTTTGTACCTTTATATTTTGTAGCACTCTTTTTACCGGCCATATCAATAATTAGGCTTAGGTTTTAACAAGTAAGCTTACTGTGTCTGTTGTCTGCTATTTTTGAAATTCAACCTGGCCTATATACCAGCAGTTTATGTCAATAGATATAAATCCACTATTTACCTACCGTGTCTATAGTTATGTATTGGTCCCGAGATATCAAAGGTAGGTTCTCATCCATGTTGATTGCAACATCCTCTGACCGAATTGAAACTGGTGACCCTGACTGAATAACTCTCACGTTGTCAAGACCTTTCACTTGAAAAGTCAGAAAGTATGAATATTACTTTCTTTAAAAGAAACCAAACTATGATTGTAAGATTCAATTTAAAATATTTTAACATTATAAACACATTAAGAGTTTAAAAGTGTTACTGGTATTTAAACTGTGCACTTTTTTAAAATGTTAAAATAAAGTGCTTCAATTTTTTACAGTGTATATTAAAATTTTGAGAACACATTGAAAATTAGTAAAATGTAAAATAGTTTCTATTTTGAAACCACACATGTGAAATGAATTGTTATAACTCTTGATAATTATCTCAGATTTTTACTTTTCCAAAATATCCCTAAAGTATTGCTAGTCTAAAAAAGCCATCAATTTCCAATAATACTCACATGGGAAGATTTTCTGCAGGGTATTTTTAGCTTGTGTTGTGGTGGGTACATACATAAACTTATGAAGATTGCTGATCACATGTGTACCCACCAGAGTAAATCTACCAAAACTTCGACAGTCGACACATCTGATGGTGATAGGTGGACAATACAGCTCATTCTCTGGGAGTTCCTGAATGAAGAGGAAAATAGTAAGTGAAAAATATACAGTTATATACAAAGCCTATACAAAGTTTATTTATATTAATTATTTTCAGAGTGTAGTATTATGCTAGTCTTTCAAATGGATAGTTCTCAGTTTCCTCTGAATTTTTTTTTAGAATTTACAATTATGAATAAGAATTGTGAGACCTTATAAGATAACCTGGGTGCATGTCTCATTAATGTTTATTTCTTCAGTATACAAACAAATTAAAAGAGATTATGAATTTTTTAATAAATCACTCTAATCTCTTTTACTTTTGGTGCCCTCCCCTTCCCAAAATGTTCCCTTTTAGTATGCCCCTAATATCTTTTCTGATATCTCTAACACAGTGTAAGAATTTTTATTTTAAAAAAAAAAAGTGCAAAATAAGTGTAATGCTTTATGAAATGAAAATTGAACTAGTTACCATCACAACTAACAGACAATTTATTCAGTCATATTTTTAATTTGTTTATGAAGTTTATTGAGCTCAAAGATGTTATGAACTGAAATGCTTAAAAGAAAAAAATGTAATTAGAAGGCTATGTGACTTTAAATGAATACTTGGTAGTTGTATCTTTGTGCTTGGTAGTTGTATCTTTGTACTTGGTTGTTGTATCTTTGTGCTTGGTAGTTGTATCTTTGTACTTGGTAGTTGTATCTTTGTACTTGGTAGTTATATCTTTGTATTTGATAGTTTAAGTTAGTCCTTAAAAAATGAAGTTCTTTATACTATAGTTATATTTTTATCTCTACTAACCACATCAAAGTATTTCACTGGCACACTAAAGTTTGGATTTTTTTTGCAGTTTAGGATAATAGATGATGACAGGACATGACCCGCACATTCAACATCAATGCGAGGATGGTCCACGGATTGGAGTTGGACTCTTTTCAAGTCTCTGACACCCCAAAATAAAACCTATAGAAAATAAAAAAATAACATTTTTAGGTTATTAATTTTTTTTCAAATTTCTGTACAAACTATTATTAAATTTAACTATTACATTTACAATAGTTCAAACTTTATTTTATGAAACCAAAACTTATTTTTTAAGGAAACAATTGACTCACCTCTATGCGATGCTTGCTGAGAATAGGTCTGATGCCTTTTGGTACTGGCATAATAGGTCCCCGATCCTTTTCAGTGGTTGGAAGTTCCATTGGTGGTAAATCTTGACCCAATGAGTCCCCAAAAACAGCAAGCTGTATACAAAGAAAATTTGTTTTAAAATTTTTAAAAGATCTAATCCCACTTATGAATTAAATATTTTTTTTTTGGATAACTCAGCAAAAAGAAACTTGATATTTCTAAACACTTTCTTAATAGAGGCTTACATATGGACTATTATTATACTTGGGTAAGGTTATTAGCCATACTTAAATACTATGCAATTTCCCACACCTACTATTGAGATAAAGCACATAACTTTTTATGTTCAGATATTTTCCTTATATATCTATATTTTTCATTTAAAATGTGGATTCATTAGATATTATGAAACATAAATGTACATTTATTTACAAACAAAACAAAAATTGTGGTGAAGAATGTTTTAAAGAATATGTTTAAAAAATAAAAATGCCAGTGAGAGTAAAGGAAATAGAAAAGTTCTGTCATGTTCCTTGAACACAACAGAGGGAGTTAAGATACTTTTTCCTCCTCAAAATAATTTATCATTAAAAAAACTGTATGTGGTGTTGCTATTTAACAAAAATAAGATTCTTTTCTCTTTTCACACTTGCAGTGTCCTTTACATCAGGTGAGAGAGAAAAACATAAAAGCAGTTCTTGAGAAGAACAATGAACAAACACACATCAAAATGTGTCAACTTTGACAATATTTAAAAGCATAAAACAGTGGTAGAGAATAATTTAAATTTTAGATTACTACTGCCAGTAAATAACATTTAATTAAATATTTTAATATTGAATTTATACACAAATGGATTTACACACAATAATAAAAATGTAAATTTTAAAACTAGCATAATGCAAATTTTACTTAAGGTTATGAGTCTATTATTAGAACATAGCAGATTGACCAGCTTTTCACCACAGCAGAACTCAAAGCCAAATCGATGAAAGGTGTAGATCTAATTTAATTAAATTATAAAAGATCCATGAATAGGACACTTCTTGTATGGTTAAATCTTTTTTGGATAAAAATTTAGAGTGCATAATTTTCAAGGACAACAATAAAAAAAATTATTTTTAGTAGGCTATCAATTTACTAAAGATAAAACCTAGATATTCAAGTACTTTTTACTTTTTTATCTTCAGCTAAATTGATTAAGTTTTGGTTTTATTATAAATATTAAGTAAAATTTACTATAAAAATAGAGGATAGGGGAAAAAAAATAAGCTTGAAAAGTTGTAGGATTTTGCATTTATTTAGGCAGCTGCAATGAACAAATAAGCAAAATTTAAGTGGTCTACCTAATAAAGGATCTAAATATGGAATCTAAATTTGGCTAAATGAAAATACATAATCTAAAATAGTTTTTTTTAAAAATGGGTTCTTAAAAATCTTTACACTCATATTAACAAATATACTTTAAGACGTTTTGCTTTGTTGACAATGGCAACAACATTAAAATATTATTAGTTTGAGTGGGCTTAAAACAAGTAAAGCGACAAACATTCAATATCTTCTTTAAACAGAGGGGACAATAATAAGCTGCTTGGACCACTCTTTTAAATCTGTGATGAGCTTGACAAATAAATAACACATTTGGGAATGACTATACCTATAAAATAATGTTTAATTGAAGAAAAAAATTAATCTCTTTAAACATACTTAACATTTTAAAACAATGTTTAACTAGCCAAACAGAATTTTAAAAGTTTCAAATTTTATTTTGAAAATTATTTTTATTTATTATATTTATAAATTAATTATAATTTTAAAGAAATTGCAATAATATACTTTTTGAAAAAAATGAAACTAAATAAACCATTTCTATTAACTTTTCCAACAGGATTTTTAGTCCTGGTCATGTTTTTAAAACTTATTAAGAAAAAGATTTTACAATGTTAACATAGCTGTTTCAGGAGATGTATTTGAATTGCATCCCTGTTAGAAAATAACCCCATCTTAAGCAGTACCATACTAGAAAATGTGCTAGAGAAATCAGCTGGAAACCAAACACTGAACAAGTAAAATTTTATTAACATCAGACATCATGTGATTTGGCAGCAGACTAGACAGAGTTGTGTTAATGCTAGCATCTAAAGGTGACAAGAAGAGGGATACCGGCAAAATAGACTTTCGAGCATGTGGTGGTGTGAGATATGCAGCCTTCAAATCCGAGTCCTGGAAAGGTTTCTAGCAAAAATAAAAACATCAGAAGAAACATCAATCGTTGCACTCCTTGGAATATGGGAAAGCTGATGAGACCCTCAAGGCAGTTAATAATAATGAAAAAAGTACAGCAGACAAACAAATATGAAACAAAAGTGAAAAAAAAAAGAGATTTAAACTGCTAATCAAGAGTTTAGTCATTATTTTAAATAGTTTTTGAAAAATTGACATAAAAAAAAATTCAAATGAAGCTAAGGCACAGGCACACTGTAAAAAGAATTTATAAAAAAAGAACATTATTTCAGTCATGTAGGCTTTTAACATAGTTATTGAATTATGTCAAATAAAACTCAAACCAACAGTCGGTAAATTTTTTAGATATTACATGTGTGTATTTAACTGCTCATGCAGTCCTTAATTTTGATTTACATTTGTGTTTTATTATAGACCAAAAGAAATATTTTCTTTAGAAGAAAAAAAATATTTTAAAATAATGTTTTTTTTTCATAGTGTAATCTTAAAAGGACAAGAAAAAATATCAATGAGTAACATTTAATCATTGAAATGTCTTTTTTTATAATAAACTTGAATATGTAGGTGTATTGAACTTAGCAGGTAATTTAAGATATTTAAAGAAGAATTATGATGGTGTTATTGTTATATTATACCAATAATAGGTTAACTTCCCTTGGTGTTGTGAAAGGTTTTTCAGGGAAAACTTCATATCAGAAACATTGATAAACACAAGTGGACACACAATATTTGTGTAGTTGGGTCACAGAAAGAGTTTCACCACTACATCAACAACATTGGAAGTGGGACACTCAGTATCATCCTTTACCTGCAGGAGTTCAAACGCTGCCAGCAGTTCTCCTGCTCGGTCTGGCCCACGGTATATGTCCCACCACTCCAGCCTGGGTGGGAACTTTGGTGGCTGGTATGCCTCTGTGCTAAGTTTGACTACAGGTTTACAGAGAGCACGACCGATAAACTCTGACTTGCCCTAACAAGGAGAAAATTCAAGATTTTTCATCACATTAATTACATTAATTTTTCACCTTTGCTTTAATTTAACTACTTTTCTAAAAGAAAAAAATATTGACAATCACTCATGAATCAATTCAATTTTTTCTTCATTTTGCTGTGCTCTAATGTGATATAGTTTACATGCCACCCCCTAGGCCCCCCCCCCCCCCCCCCCTTTAATTTAACACCTTTTCTAAAAGAAAAAAATAATGACAAACCCTCAATAATCAATTCAATTTTTTTTTCATTTTGCTGTGCTCTAATTTGATATAGTTTACAAGCCCCCCCCCAGGCCCCCCCCCCCCCCCACCCCAAATATTACATTGGAAGATTAGTTCCTAAATAATATAAAGAATTAATAGTATTGCATTGTCACAAGATTTGTAGAAAGTTATTAATGTAGACGTGCTTGTTGTGGAGAGTTTTTTTATTATAAGAAATTGTAAATGAGTATCAATATATGCATATGCACAAGACTTTGATTATCACTAAATATATAAAACTTAATGACTGCACTATCTATAAATACGCAAGCTAAATGAGCAAAGAACATAAGAATAGGCTACATTGACAAAAGAAGGAAAAAAAATCCCCATACCACTTTATCCTGGTCAAAGATTTCTACAACAATAGTTGGAGGGTCATCAACAATTTCCTCCATGACTCCATACATCTGCACTTCTGTCAATATCAACATCTCATCCCAAGTTGGGCTCAAAGTCTGCTCAATAACCTGCAATGGTGAGAGCCAAAGAAAATAGCTTAAAAATATTCTTGTTCAGGAGTCAATACAATATATATTATAGGAAATCTGAAAGTGTTCTCTCTACAAATATGATCTGGTTTTAGTTTAAGATGTCAGCAAATGATTAAATTATTAATACTATTGAATTGATTTAATGCTTACTTGTGTTGCCATGCTTTGATCAGCAAATGCAATACGAGCAAAAGGATCAGACAACCCAGAGGCATCAGAGCCAATGAGTTGTCTTGCTTGGTACATATGTGCTCTCAGCTGGAAGGATTGACGTTCTAAAAAAAATATACATCAGGTTAAAAATATTTTTTAAAAAGAAAATTGCAGTAATTCAAATCAGTTTAGGTGTAGCACATGCCCTAGATAAAGTAAATATGTAAAAGTCCCAAATAGAAATATTATTGAGAATCCAGTTTTTGTTTAAACATAAAAAAGTGGGGGAGGGGGGACAATATTTAAATCTAATAAACAGAACAAAACTTTTTGGAAAGAGGTTCCTCTTGTGCCGCTTTATTTTATTTTAACATATTATATAGCATGCACATCATTCCTACTGTTTAAGGTTGATGAAGAAGAAACTTGTTAAAATAAATTTTCATGCCTAAGAATTCTTGCACAAAAAGGCTAAATTAAAATAAATATTATGTACAATCCCAGGAAACACCTACCGTTGTAATGGATAAAATGAGGGGGTACGCCTGATGATTTGCTGGATGATTTTAATTGCTTGGTTTCTTCATAGCCTTTGGGAAGACCTTTAAGGAAGTCCTTCTTGTGTTTAGACAGACCCAACCAAAAGAAAACTTGAAGTTTAGTCTGTATTGTCCAACCTGCCGAGCCCATGGCTCTCTTGCCAGGAAGCTGTCAGCAAAAAATGGACAGAATATAAATACTTTTTTTATTGAACATGACTTTTTTTCTTTTGTTCTGATTCAAATTTTTTTTATGAATCAATTAAATAAGAATAGCAATGCAACTTATTTCTTTGGCATTTTTTACAAAGTGAACCTGCAGGGACTGTATGTGCACAACTTTGCCTTATGTAACTATAATGTTTAAATTGTTTTGGGGGGCAACAACATAAATCTTGTAGAGTTAACTCACCCTAAGAAGTAGTGTGATTGGTTTTCCACAGTCCCTTCCCCTCTCTTCATCTACAATACTATATATAATCTGCCTGGCTGGTATCCTCTGATAGGCGATTCGTTTGTTGTTACTCACCATCCAAATGAAGACATCAGGGAGTGCATGTTGGGGCTGCATGATTTGTTAAACATGAAGATGACATTAGAATTGTGGGAGAACTGATCTAAGTAGGCTACACATTGATCTGGGTACCAATTTAGTGTGAATATTGGATGCCCAATTTTTACTTTATACATTCAGATACGTTTGTTTTTACCTTCATTATTTTATGTGACTGCTGTAAAACATTTTATTACAAAATATACAAAATCTATTTCGAGCCGTCAAAGTTAATTTCTCTAAGCTGCACACATTTTGACCTACAGGAAAATCCTAGTGTCTATGAACATAATAATACAGCAATCAAACAATAACTATTTTCTTTAATTCTAAAGCTATATTATGTGGTATCTGTATGATCAGACCCATGGTCCCAAGTTTTTTCTTTCATAAAAATATTTGTTAATTTACTGATGAAGTGTTTAAAAAACGTGCCAAACGTCTAGTATGTTTCCAGGTATGAGCCAAATAAATTTTTAGAGCAAAAATACCAGGCTGAGTAGATAAAAAATAAATTTCTTAACATTGAATTTGAAATTAAACAATATTTGTACCCATGGTTAGAAAACTTGAACTGTGATATAAAGCAATTGAGCAAAATTATGAATTCCATATACTAGCACATATTCTCATTTTTAACATTTAAGTAATTGTACTAAAATCAAAATTTTTCAATTGAAAGGGTAAGAAAAATAATGATGGTTAAAAGTGTTCTTTCACCTCAGTAGACAGGGTTTTAAGTTTATTCAGATACTGAGTTCCAGCCTTGAGTTTGTCCTTCATGTTAGATTTGGTGACTGTTGCTTTCATTGTCCTGGCAAGTGTGGAAAGCTGATCCTATGGATTAAATTTATTTATTGTAGCTACAGAAAGGAAAAAATCTTGCTGGTGGATAAGTAAAAATGTGTAGAACAATACCTTTTGGAATAAACAATGACATGATTTTTGATCCAGTTCACCCTGGACTCTAACTTACCAGTTCTCCCCTGGACTCTAACTGACCATTTCACCCTGGACTCTAACTTACCAGTTCTCCCCTGGACTCTAACTGACCACTTCATCTTGGACTCTAAACTTACCATTTCTCTGACCAAAAGTTTGTGTCTCTCCTTGTCCAGTTTGGTTTTTCCAGCAGCTGATCCTCCTCCTGTACCTTTGACAAGGGAGACAAACTTGGAGCAGCCTTGCCCTAGTTCTTCAAACACAAGCCTCAAACGTTGCTCAGGGAAAGGCTGCTCATCTTCAATCATTAAATGGACCTGGGTCAATCCATCATCCTGATCGGTGTTATATTGTAAGAAAATGAAGTAACTTGATTTACTTTCATGATAAAAAAAGAAATATACAATAGTTTCTCTCAAATTTTTTGTGGGCTAAAATAAATATTTATTTAGTAACAAAATCTTACTTTTAAATTTAAAATTTTAATACCATTATAAGGTCAATAACAAATCATAACATAGGTAATGGCTACAATGACAAAAGGCTGCCCATTAATCTACAAATGTTTGACCTTCACATTATCTGACTACAAAATATAAAATCGTAAATGTCATAGACAACTGACCAGTTTTTCACAGATCTTGTCAATGATATTAGAGTTGTACATCCTCCTTCTGTGGTCCTCAAACAAGTCCCTGACATAAATACATGGCTTATCCTGATAATACGGGACATGATAGTAGCACTTATCTCTAGTGACGGGCCTTACAGGCGGTGTAGTGCTGACCCATCTGATGAATTAGAAAAGTAGCTTATGATGAACAATTCGAGAAAGAGGAATAATTTCAAATAAAAGAATACGATTTTTAATCTCTTCACAGCAAAGCTGTTTTGAAAGACTCAGCAGTTACATTTGGTATTCTAAAATGTTCTAATGAGAAAAAAAATGTATGAGCTAAAAAATATTTGATTGAAAATTTAATTCACTTCGCAGCATAAAGAATCCAATAATTTGTTAAAAAATATCGATATTGCTTGAATTTTGAAATGAATTCATGAAATGAGGAAAGCTATGCAAAAATGATATTTTTTAAAATACTAGTTATGCAGGGACATGCCACCAAACACTTCTACCTAACATAGATTTGAAAGTTATTGAATGTTGATCTGCTTCATGCTAATTAATACGTTGAACATGTTGAATTGCCTACTGGGGTGCATCAAGGCTCGCTGTGAGATTGTCGTCCTCTTGTCCTGAATGACCATCAGAATCACCTGAGCTGTCATCACGGCTGTGTCGACAAGGTGGGTTGTAGCCGTCCATCACATTGCCAGCATTTCCTGCAAGAGGAAGCACGGATCAGAAATTCAAAGAAAAATAGCGTCTGTGCTGTCTCAAAAATCAATGATCACTCAGTCGCCTTTCTTTTTAAAAAAATCAAATGTGGTTTAAGGCCATGTGTATTAATTTTTTTTTTAATTACCTCTCCATTTATAATTAAATATTCATGTAACACATAATTAATCTTAAAATAAAGCTTCACAGAAAATTTGGCATGGAAAGAAAAAGAGTTTTTTAAATATAGTTTTTTCTGCACTTGTCTTTTCTTTTTTTTTTTATAGTTTAAGTTATTTATTGATCTAAATAAATGGTAATGTTCTCTTGATTACATTGTACATATTCATTTTCAGCACATAAATAAATACATATTTTTAACAAAGACAACATTTTACAATTATAATAATGTAAATTTAAACACTAAACATCTAAAGTAATAACCTAGTGGTGAAATCAGCCATAAATGAACTCTTTTTAGTGACAATAATGACTTAATTATTGATCTTTTAGATTTGTTACAACTTTGAGTAATGCTTTTAAGTTATTAAATATAAAAAAAAAAAAATTGTATGGTCAACTAAAGTTGTAAAATAAAATCAAAGAACCAAGGAGGTAACAGAAATCTTAATTAAGCTTAAATTGAATTTGTGTCCAGTGTAAAAAAATCGATATCTGCTCCTAGGACTGTGCCAAAGGAAAAGCAAGCGGCACCCATGGTAAAGCCTGAATGGTGCCCATAAATATATGTTTATAAAAAAAGTGCTGCCCAGTATGGTGCACCAGAAAATGTACACTTTGGTGCCCTTTGTCTGTATGCAGTAAATGGGATTTTATTCTGTAATTCCCTATTAAGGTTCTTTCTGTAATGATTTTTAGCACCCCCCTCCTGATGTTGCTTTATGCCTCCCCCTCCCCCACATGGTCCTGCCTGTTTCTAATTCATTACTTATGATAGTTTAAAGAGATACTTTACCTATACTTATTTCAAAGTGTATGGGCCTGTCTCCAACTTTTCTGTCTATCATTGTGGCTTCCAAGATGGAAGCAAACAGAAAATATTCCTCTGTCCTGCCTGCTGCGGTCTAACAAAGAAAAAAAAAGACAAGATTTTTTAGAATTATAATAGTGACAAACTTAACATTAAAAAAAAACTTGTAGGCATAGGCTTTCTTGCTTCAATATATTAACATTTGACGTATTATAAACTTTAAATATAAATTTACTTGTACATCACTCAAGCAGAATAAAATTCATTAGTTTAAAAAGTTAATAATGATATTCTGTCCCTTGTTGACTATATATATTTGTTACGCACTGGCTTCTATTGTGAGAAATTAATCTCTTGCTTTAAGTTATGGCTTGTTCAAACAGTGCACAACAAAGGACGATATCATAGAGAAATTCAATAACAAAAATACGACACCCAAAACAGTTGCCAATTACAATTAAGATTTAATTTAGTAATAATACAAATACAAAACAAAAGAAATCTAATTACAAATCATCAACTTACAGAGTATGGTAGATGTTGTACCGGTACACAATTAGTACAATGTGCCAATTAATAATGTACAATGACGAAGGTGAATAAACACATAAGTACACAAATAATACACGTCTTGTGAAGTTAAAATATATCTATCTGAATCTCTCTCTGTGCCTGTCAACCCTTTATATAAGTCGCGTAAGCCCTGCCTTCCAGAAGCTACTCAGCATTTGTTTACATTTATAGAACTAATCGAGATCATTCGACAAGATACTAGGAGACAGTCTAACCATGTTTAACTGGTAAACACGACAGATCAAAAGAACGAGCCCCGCCCATCTGTGAACCGAGCGTCTGCTTAGGAATCTAATTTAAGGTCAAGCAAAGTTCACGCACAGGGAAATGGTGTAAAATGTTATACATAACAATATTGTATTATTATTTTTTCCCCTCCTTCACTTAATTTTTTTTAAAGTCATATAAAATTATTTTTTTAATCAATATTTTGAAAATGTGATATTTATTATTAAATTGTACAAGTTTGAAATTAACAGCTTTTCTGGGTTTTTTTTTCTTTGGTTTTGAAAAGAAAATGACTTGTGTGACTTCTTTACATAGCATGTAGGCCTAAGAGCACACATATTTACAAAACATGATCTACAAAGCCAATCCTATACCTTTAACCCACAAGCAATGCTATTAACTAAATGTGATCATTAATTATACCGACCGACCTCTGATATGGGCTGTGTTGGCTCCACCTCCACTAACGTGGCTCCTATGTCCTCAGCTTCAATGATCTCTGTCTTGAGGGAGACGAGAACACGGCCCCTGTAGGACACACCCTCCCCCAGGCCGTCGTTCAGATGTCCGTGCTTGGCGAGGATCTGGTAGTCACGCGTTGACCCATATAAGTTAACCCACGCAGGGCCAAAAGTCGGCAGAAAACCTGTTATTCAACATTCATGATGATAAGTCAAGTCATTCATTAAAATAATAATAAAAAAATATGATAGCAATCTGAAGAAATAGCAAATATATATATATATATATATATATATATTGGGTAATTTAATTTATATTCCCGATGTCCCATCACTTACATTTATTTCTCTAATTTAATGTACATTCCTCAATGCATTAATAAGGCGTATATGCTGGGGAGACCTGCTTGTGTGAGTACCCCAGTGTCTGGGATCTTGTCCTGTCATGTGAAGTTGAGGATTTTTCGTCTGAAAGTGGCTTATTTTCCTTGCATGGTTTTGATAGACTGTCCATGTTTCACATGCATAAATTCGCGTTGGGAGCACAGCTGCCTTGTAAATCATTTTTTGTTTTAGGTGCTGATGCCTCTCTTTGTCCATACATTCTCAGACATTTTCCCAAATGTTGCGCAGGCTCTAGCCATTCGAATTTTCACCTCATCATCAATTGTTACGCTTTAATTGATGTTCCCGATGTCACATGAGTTACCTTTCTCTCGCTCATTTTATTTATATTCCTTATGTCAAATAAGCTACCTTTCTCTCCCTCATTTAAGTTATATTCCTGATGTCAAAAAAGTTACCTTTCTCTCCCTCATGGGATATTGAAGACAGGTCAATAAAGTGAGTTCCGATGACGTCATCGTTGACGCTGTCACTGTCCCGGAGCTGGAGTCGAATCCTTCGACACAAGGGCGGGAACATCTCCGTGAAGATGACCTGCTCATTCCACACAGGCTCGTAGCAGCCTTTCTTGACCGATGTCCTGCCCTGTTAGGAAGATGATTAATCCTCGGCCATGTGGGTTGTAACGTTGTGAACAGTTTCTAAGGCAGTGGTTCTCAGCCTTTCCTAATGCCGCGACCCTTTAATACAGTTCTTTGTGTTTCGGTAAACCCCCAACCATAAAATTATTTTCGTTGCTACTTCATAACTGTTAGAGCATATGTGTTTTCCGATGTCTTAGGCGACCCCCGTGAAAGGGTCATTTGACCGCGCCCCCCCCCCCAAGGGGTTGAGACCCGCAGGTTGAGAACCGTTGTTCTAAGCTATACGTAAAACTTACAATTTCAATTAAACTTTCTTGTTAATTAACCAAGATACGAAATTGCAATAGCAAAAATAAATACATTAGAAAGTTCGAAGCTAAAATATTTGTGTCTTTTTCTCTAAGCATATTTTTTTGTGGAGGTTGAAATGTAAAGTCAACAGAATTTTGCATCTTATCATTTACTAAGTACAAGAGAATAAATATTTCCACAAACATTCTTAATTTTTAAAAATATTTCCTCCTTTGAACTGGACAAATTGTGTGGGTTTTGGTTTACCTTATGACCAGCGAAATGGACCTCGACAAAAGGGTCAGTCAGGTCCCGGTTCTCCCCAGTAAACGCCTTTTTCACATTGGCCATGATCCCAGCGTTCATCTTGGGCAGACCCTCGGCCCTGTAGATCTTGACGCTGTAGCGGGCCTTCTGGCGGTCCGCGGGGACCCCGTCGGGCAACAGGAGATTACTGGCGTGAAATGAGAGGAAAGTTTCAGCTGATGTGACAAAGTTTGGGGAAAAGATCAGACGTGTCCAGATGATATACATTTATTGGTTTTAATTTTTGTTTTTTGGAAACCCATGAGCACGTAAATAAGCCGTGAACAAGCGATCACGCGAACAAGCCCTGAACACGTGAACAAACCCTGAACACGTGAACAAGCCCTGAACACGTGAACAAGCTTTGCACATGTGAAAAAGTCTGAGAAGACCGAAGTAGATTGGAACGGTATATATAGAGACATTCTGACAGCAGTGCCATTAATTTTATAATGAGGAGAGATCCTAACAATCTCTCTTGCGGATCATAAAATTACAAAAACTTAAAATTAAAAAAAAAATAAGCAGGTGCCCTAGTACCACCCCCCCCAAAAAAAAAAGAAAGAAACAACCAAAAAAAACAACTAATCACACATTAGATTGGAACGGTATATATAGAGACATTCTGACAGCAGTGCCATTAATTTTATAATGAGGAGAGATCCTAAAAATCTCTCTTGCGGATCATAAAATTACAAAAACTTAAAATTAAAAAAAAAATAAGCAGGTGCCCTAGTACCCCCCCCCCCAAAAAAAATAGAAAGAAACAACTAAAAGAAACAACTTAACACACAGTGATATTCTGAACCTACAGTTGCCCCCATCATAATGTCCAGTTCCAGGTCGTGAATAATAAAAAAAAAAAGGAAATAATAACATTCTAATAAAAATTATTTGAATTCAATGATTATATTGTGTAGGATGGGATCACAACTGAACATGTACAACCTTATGCTTTGAAAGGTGTGTACATACAATATATTTTGAATATTTACAGCCTTATGTTTTCAAAGATGTGTACATACAATATTTGGCATCACTTACGCTTCGATGTCGTCATCTTCTTTTTCAGATTTTGGGGGCACCTGTTGAATGGAGAAGGAAGATATATAGACGTTATTTTCTTTTACTATATAGTACAGTGCGTTCAAAAAGAAATTTGACGAAAATTTTAACGTGCGAACCAAAAAAAAAAAAATAATAAAAGATTCGACCAAATTTACGTTCGATCAATTTACCGTCGACGAAATTTCTTTCGCTCAAATTTCCGGTAACCAAAATGAAGCACACAGGAACTCAACGCTAGAAGATGTTAATCACGGGGACTCACCTTCACCGAATCACCCTTTCCGATGACAGCGATGTCACACTTGAGATAACCTTTGACCCCTCCGTTGATGTCGTCTGGATCCATAAGCATCGCCCACTTGTGATAAAACTGGTGGTCTAAGAACAGAGAACGTGCTCTTTTAAATTTTCAATTTTTCTAGGAGTTTTTTTTTGTGTCAGTTGTTATTTTTAAAAGATAACAGTCAATATTAATGGCTTTACTTTGCTAGAATTATTAATTCATTTTGTTCAGCAACACTGTATTAAAATGAGCGAATAAGATGGAATCTGAAGGTCAGTCCAACGTGGACTTTATATTGGCCTTGACAGAACTTAATATTGGCCTTGAAACAAGGTAGTTTTAATGTTAACTCTTTGTATCCATAACTTAAAATGTAAAATGTTTGATGAGTCCATATTATCGCGTAACAATTGAGAAAATTTAAAAGTAAATGATATTAAAAAAAATTGTTGGTTAAAAGAAAACAGTTAAGCTTGAGGGAACAACATCCGTTGAACTTTGGAGATAACTTCAGGGTTTAGGGAGAGAAAAAAAAAACTTGAAAGAAATATCACAAGTGTGGCCAGATGACGTGAACCGTCAAACCGATAAGCCCAATACATCTACAAAACTTACTGACCCCATGGGAGTCAAATACATGGGCATCAAGAAAAACATGAACTATTTGGGGGAAACAAAGGTGTATATATCAAGGGGGAACAGTAAACGAGTGATCGTCGAGGGAAACCATGAAAGGCAGATGTTAATGGAATCAAATACGTCATGATAATGAGATCAGAATATGCATGAAAGTAGTATTAATTAGGCTTGTCTTAGTCTGCAAGTTAACAGAAAAATTTCTAACTGTACGAAAGGTATTTCAAATAGTTGTATGTGCATCTTTCATATGTGAGAGTCACACTAAAGAGCTTGCTTTATTGCAGAAACTGGAAATCATTGGGAAATGAAAGAAAAAATCCCCGGGAAAAGTGTGTTTATATGCTCATAACTTGCTTGCATGATAACATATTGATTGATTGATCTGATATTTATATCGCGCCAGTATCCATGCCATTTTAGCATGCTCACTGCGCTCTGGTCCTCCGAAATCTATTTAAACAAAAAAGTTTTTAATTGTTTCTTAAATAATTTTTTATCATTTACAATTCCCCTCAAAGATTGAGGCAAACTGTTCCATAATTTTGGCGCTATCGCTTCAAAAGAGCGCACTCCGTAAGACTTTTTTCTATGTTCGTTAAGTCTAATTACATCTAAATTTATAAAATCAAATTCATCATCTTTGTAACAAAATTGATTTTGCTGAATATATAAAACCCTCAAAATTTGAAGAAAATCCGACTTCAAACAAGCTATTTTTATTTAAAAGTTGAGATCTATCCATTTATGAATCATGTAAACATTCTAGACTAGAATGTGTGGGCAGAAAAGGGAAAAGAATTCATGATTTTTTTTTCTTATGTTATATGGCATCCTGTGGATATAAAGGAAAAAGAATTCTGATTATTATATTTTTCTCAATTTTTTCTAGAATTGGGATGCACTCATTGAAATTTATTCAAATCCTGAATATACACGGATACGATCAGCTGTCACGTGCAGTCCAGAGACAGCTGGGTATGATGAGACAAGTTCCACTAGTAAGTTNGGGGGGATTGGCAGCGGGGGGGGGGGGGGGGGGGGGGGGGGGGGGGGGCTCGGATATTCAAGGGGGCCAAATGTTGTGATGTAGAAACAAAATAATAAAACATCAACTTTTAATGCAGGGGCCTCCGAAAACTAATCGACGACTCTACTGCTACCACCAACAAAGGGACACACTGGTAGCATCAAAAAGAGATGTAATGTGATCTACTACTAGAGCTAGATTTGGTTTAAAGTTAAAAAAAAAGAAAAGGCCGAGGGCGTGGGGGTGGGGGGGGTGCGAGAATTTGATACCGCAGTTGGCTTATTACTCGAATTTCCAAATGAATGCGGTTCCAAAAAATCCTTTCACCAACGCTAGCTTCACGTTATCTTTAATGTCAAAGTGGCCCGAAAATCATTTCTAGGGGGTTATTTTTAAAAAAAAAAATTTATACTGGGCTGCTTTATTGCTTTATTGAAAAATGTTTTACAAAATGAATGTTAGAATATATCGATGTCCTACGGCAAAGAATGTTTGAATATATTGATGTCTTACGGTAAAGAATGTTAGAATATATTGATGTCTTACGGTAAAGAATGTTAGAATGTTTTGATGTCTGACGGTAAAGAATGTTAGAATGTATTGATGTCTTACAGTAAAGAATGTTAGAATGTATTGATGTCTTACGGTAAAGACTGTTAGAATGTATTGATGTCTTACGGGAAAGAATGTTAGAATATATTGATGTCTTACGGGAAAGAATGTTAGAATGTATTGATGTCTTACGGTAAAGACTGTTAGAATGTATTGATGTCTTACGGCAAAGAATGTTAGAATGTATTGATGTCTTACGGCAAAGAATGTTAGAATGTATTGATGTCTGACGGTAAAGAATGTTAGAATGTATTGATGTCTTACGGTAAAGAATGTTAGAATGTATTGATGTCTGACGGTAAAGACTGTTAGAATGTATTGATGTCTTACGGTAAAGACTGTTAGAATGTATTGATGTCCTACGGCAAAGAATGTTTGAATATATTGATGTCTTACGGGAAAGAATGTTTGAATATATTGATGTCTTACGGTAAAGAATGTTAGAATGTATTGATGTCTTACGGTAAAGAATGTTAGAATATATTGATGTCTTACGGTAAAGAATGTTTGAATATATTGATGTCTTACGGTAAAGAATGTTTGAATATATTGATGTCTTACGGCAAAGAATGTTTGAATATATTGATGTCTTACGGTAAAGAATGTTTGAATGTATTGATGTCTTACGGTAAAGAATGTTTGAATGTATTGATGTCTTACGGCAAAGAATGTTTGAATGTATTGATGTCTTACGGTAAAGAATGTTTGAATGTATTGATGTCTTACGGCAAAGAATGTTTGAATGTATTGATGTCTTACGGCAAAGAATGTTTGAATATATTGATGTCTTACGGTAAAGAATGTTTGAATGTATTGATGTCTTACGGTAAAGAATGTTTGAATGTATTGATGTCTTACGGTAAAGAATGTTTGAATATATTGATGTCTTACGGTAAAGAATGTTAGAATGTATTGATGTCTTACGGTAAAACCTCCACAAAGAAAAAAATATCCCAAAAGTGTTCAGAATTTTTGGCCTAATCACTATCATCAAATATAAGCCTAATGATGAAATGCTATTAAACCAATACTTTTATATTGATAAGAAATGTACACTTGACAAGATGCAAGTTTTATATAAAGTTGACGAAGCCACAATAGTTTAATACTTTTAAAAATGTATTTTAAAAAAAAAAAGAAAGAAATTGTAAAACATTTCGAAGCACGACAAAGTGCACAAAATACCTTAGTAGAAAAAAAAGGAAATAGAAAATAAAATAGAAACAATTATTTAAAATATCAAAGTGAAAGAAACAAATATTTAAAAAAAAAAAATTAGCATTCGAATCAATTACCAAAAAAGGCCAAATTTGTGAAAAAAGAATGTTAAAAACAATATTCATAAATAAATTATAAAATTATTTTAAAAAAAAAAATTAAAAAAAACCGAACAATAACAAAAGATTTAGAATTGCACTATAATCCTTGACAATAACAAAAGATTTAGAATTGCACTATAATCCTTGACAATAACAAAAGATTTAGAATTGCACTATAATCCTTGACAATAACAAAAGATTTAGAATTGCACTATAATCCTTGACAATAACAAACGATTTAGAATTGCATTGTATTCAGTTGTTACTGACGAGGTGGCCTACTGACGAGGTGGCCTACTGACGAGGTGTCCTACTGACAAGGTGACCTACTGACAAGGTGGCCTTCTGACAAGGTGGCGTCTTGGGTAGAAGAAAAGACGCTACAACGCCGACACATAAGAGTAAGATGACACAAGCGATCTCCACTCCACCCCCACCCCACCACCCCCAACAGCCCCTGGCAGTTCAGGAAAGAAATATATTTAAAGGGTTTCTACAACATTTTTACTAGGGTCTGACTAAAAGTTAGGACAACTCAATTGCTGGGGCTCTTGACATAGTGTATCCCCAGTTCTGCCAGAGTGTTCATGACACTACACCAACTCATATACCTCTCAAGTTTGGTAAATAAATACAGTACAGCCTTACACAAGGAAATCGATTTTAGAGAACTTTTTCTTTTTTTTCTCTTTTTTTTTTGGTCGATGTAAGAAAAAAGTAACATACGTAAACCAAAGTAACTATTTAAAATATTAATTGAAGACTGTTCATCTAAGAGAACTTCTGTAAAACATTAGTTGGGTTTTGATGATATCTTGAGACCCAGATTTCTTCGACACCTTTTAGAAACTTTGGATTGGATAAAAAGAGAGAGAGAGAGAGTATTATGTACCTTGTTGGCAATAAACTGTGGCCACGTCCAGTCTATAGGCGCCTAACACACGGGACGTCTTCAGGATGCGACCAGATTGGCACACCTACAAGAAGGGGGGTGGTGGGGAGGGGGTGAACAGGAGGCAAACCCTGGTCAGTCAATTCGGACTAAGGCTATAACCACTGCATTCACATTTGGTAACAGCGGTGAGTCAAAACACGTGAGAAAATGAATGTTTATAGCGTCGATTTTAAAAGCAGGCGTAAGTCTGAAGTTGATCGGGCAGGCCCGTGCGGGTGGGGGTGTGATGTGTTGTGAGTGAAACCTCACGGAAAGTGGTAAGCCACGTGTCAAGCTGGTAAGCATGTGCTAAAATACAAGCGGGTCAGGCAGTGAAAGTTCTTGGCACTGAATATGCTACAGACATCTGTTCAGGCTTTAAGCATTAATGCGTGTTCTATATACAAAAGCGGTGTATGCAGGACATTCTTCTTCTTATTTTTTTAGAAAGATGCATCTCTGGATAAGTCAGGAGCAACAACGTCCAGAGTGGAGCTATATCACAATCATATTTATTGTTTAAAACTATGAGTCGTATAGGATATGAAGAAAAATGTGGATTTTACAACATGAAGGCAGTGAGTGTGTATACAGGTAATCGATTTAAACGATATTCAGAAATAGTAAAAAGACAATGAAAAGAACTAAAGGAAAAGCAACAAGCTAAATATATAAACGAAACCTTGGAAAAAATGTGAAACCATTGAAACTCTTGAAATCCCAACCGGAATGAAAGAACTATTTCCTTGACTTCATCCTCCAGAATGTGCATTATCTGGAGTTAAATTTAACCCCAAAAAAATGTTTCACCTATCCGAATTAAGCTCTTATTTAAGCTACAACTTCACTCGAAAAATCTAAGACAGCGGTTCTCAACCTCTTTAAAAAGGGGGGGGGGGTCGAACGACCTTTACAAAGGGGTTGCCTAAAACCACCGGAGAACAAATATTTATGAAGTAGCGACGAAAATAGTTTTATGTTTGTGGGTGGGGGGGGGGCACCACAATACGAGGACCTGTACTAAAGGGTCGTGGCATTAGGAAGGTTGACAACCACTGATCTAGGAGAACACTGTGCGGCAGAAAATTTTGGAAAATAAACATCTAGATGATTGGGGGTCGAACGACCTTTACAAAGGGGTTGCCTAAAACCACCGGAGAACAAATATTTATGAAGTAGCGACGAAAATAGTTTTATGTTTGTGGGTGGGGGGGGGTCACCACAATACGAGGACCTGTACTAAAGGGTCGTGGCATTAGGAAGGTTGACAACCACTGATCTAGGAGAACACTGTGCTGCAGAAAATTTTGGAAAATAAACATCTAGATGATTTGGTTTCAAGGACTTTTCTGAAACCGAAGTACGTGAAGTCAGACAAACCGGATGTGATGATCATTTTACGACGTCATTGTAAACATGCAAACACATCACTTACGATGAACGGCAAGGTGCTTGCTTTCGATGGCATACAAAATATTTTCATGCAGTTTGTATAAGAAGCATGCGCTTAATTTCCTCTCACAACAGCCAAATTTGACCCTATCGGTCACTGTGATCAAATACCTCATGGATTTGTTCTTTTCGATAAAAAAAAATTCTTATGCCACAATTCTGGTTATTTATGCAAATACCCCTGTAAAAGTAACTGCCCTTTAAAAGATTTCAAGGAGTAAAAAAAAAAAAATAAAAGAAAAAAAATGGAAAAAAAAAG